>JANHFL010009075.1:89643-106635 GCA_032468155.1 Oxyrhabdium leporinum | reverse complement strand
CTATCTATCTATCTATCTATCTATCTATCTATCTATCTATCTATCTATCTATCTATCTATCTATCTATCTATCTTCAGGGAAAAAATCAGTTGAAGCATAAGAAGTCAGGGAGGCTATATATTTCTGATGATGTGATTATGTAATAAATCAAATACGGAATATCTCCTTAACTGAAATACAGCAAGGAATATTGTTGACCATATCCTCTTGCCAAAGCAGAACTAAAACTTCAACTGCAAATCCTACACCACATCCATGGAAAAGTCACTGAAACTTAGTTTGAGAGCAAATTGCTATCTGTTGTTGTTGTTTTTAACTCAATTACATTGAATGACTGACTATAAAAATCTAGAATACATTTCTTTACAGCATTGATTCCAACATAACGTCCCTGGCAGCATTTGTTTCTCTGAGAGAAAAAAGGGGTACCAGACATACTGCATTGTACCCCTTAAAGAAAGGTACCAGACTTATGCCTTATGAATTTGTTCTGCTGCAAGTTTAAACTTTCCTCTCTTCCTGTGTCCAGAAGGATTCTACAGTTGTAAAGGAAAATGCATCAAAATATATGTATTGAGTTTCCTATGATTCTGTTACTGAAGTATTAACCACTTCTACACACATGCTAAGAAATGATTGGTAGCTTTTATATGAAAGAAACATGATTTTTTCATTCATCTCTTAAAACAGGGGTGTCAAACTCAAGGCTTGGGGGTACAGATCTGGCCCGCAGAGTGCTTAGTTCTAGCCTGTGGATCCGCCCTGGAAATAGCGATGGACCGGCCCACAGTGCCTCTTGTCAGCAAAATTGGAGCTAGGGAGGGCTGCATGTGGCCCTCCCGAGCTCCGTTTTCTCTGGCAGGAAGTCATTGCGGCCAAAAACAGGTGGTACTCCCAAGCTCTGTTTTTGCTGGCAGAGGGTTGCAGGAGACTGCTGCAGCCAAAATGGATCTTGGGATCCTATTTTCGCTGGCAGAGCGCTTGTGCCACTACAGGCATCCCTGAAATGAGTGACGTCGAGCTGGCCATGCCTACTCTGGGCACGCCCACCCTGGCCCCCCAAGGTCAAACACAACCCTGATGTGGCCCTCAATGAAATCGAGCTTGACACCCCATCTTAGAAACTATGTTAAGTGAGCCCAACATTTTATTAAAAGAAGAATGGACACTGAAGAGTATACAAAACAAATAACTCCATTAATTATTTTCATACTTTAGGAACATGTAATACTTTCCGCCAAAATCCAAGCCATTACCTATCCCTACTGTCCATAAAACTGAAACAACTAATTAATTTAAATAGCATATCAATAGTTGAAAGTTAATTTGACCTAGAGCTTTCTTATAGAGCTAGAGTTGTGGTAGCACAATGGTTAGAATGCAGAATTGTAGGCTGACTCTGCACACTGCCAGGAGTTTGATCTTGACTGGCTCAAAGTTGACTTTGCCTTCCATCCTTCCAAGTCGGTAAAATGAGGATCCAAATTGTTGGGGGCAATATGCTGACTTGTAAACCATCCAGAGAGTGTTGTAAAGCATTATGGGATAGTATATAAGTCTTAAGTGCTAAATGCTATTGCTATCATATTTATTATGACTGCATTCAAAATATGTATTCTAATAATTTCTGCCATATACATCAAATAATCATAGTGAAACTCTGTTTATGCCTAGAGGTGAAATATCTTTCCACTTTGCAAAGGAAAATGGGGTGTCATTAGTCATTGTCATTAGCTTGAAAAGGTGAAGTTCATGTCTTCATTTTGTTTTGAAATTTATTAAAAAGCAAAAAGCTACCTAGAACCTACACAGAAAATTGGGTATTGCTTAGATTTTTACATTCTACATTATTATATTATTTTTTCTTTAAAACTTCTGGAAAGCTGGCAAAGGATAATGTTAAATTATCCTTCTACGTGTTTTGTGCTTTGCTGTATCAGTTTAGGTATCCAAGCAAATTTATTGAATTACAGTGAAGAAATTAACTTTGACACCTGGTTAGATAAGTAAAACATCTAAATCTTCCAAGTATGCTTTAATGTCTAATTTATTATATAGGGAAAAGGCTGCTTTTTTCTCAGCTCCAGAGGCAACAGTCTTGTCTGCCTTTTCAGGAAAAAGGATGACTATGTAGGAAGTCCTGTGAAGTTTGGACTAAGAAATGAAGAGACTTTTCCCTTTGTATTGGAGTTGTTGTGTGGGAGGAGAGAGAGGGGGGGGGGGGAGGAAGAGTGAGTGAGTGCTATCTGGCTACATCCCAACTAGAATTTTTACCTAACTTGCTTTGCAGGCTTTCCTCCTGCTTCCTGAATTTGATGAAACAAAACAAACACAGTGATACAATTATCCACAGTTATATGCCACTTCTTTATTCTGCATTTAATCAAGGAGTGTAAACCCTTTAACCTTAATGCCTAAGTTGTTGGCAAGGAGAAGAAAACAGATATGAATGAGAAGAAAAAGGAAACTTTCGGGGTATGTATATGTACATCATGTGTAAGCCACAGGAGGCATGAGTTTGTGATTACACACCTACACTTTGGTTGTTCATGTGGACAAGGTGTTACTAGTTGGCTTCCTGGTGCACTCCACTGATTTTGCATTTGGATATTTAGTGACAGGCTACTGATTCTATTTTCAGTTCCCCAGTGCTTGAGAATTTGAATGCTGACAGCAGGGTGCATTTGGCACTTTTATTGGAGCCATATGGAGCCATTTGCTCTGCCTACCCTGACTGTGATGCCCATTACTATATACTTACAATGTAAAATTCTTTATTATACATACAAGTGAGAATGAGGAAAAGTATATGGTTTTTTACTGAAGATAAAGGCGAAATCTGTTTGAATTTTTAGTGGATTTTTGCTGTAGGATACACATCAGGGCAAGGTCACCAAATGAATCTGGAAGTTCTTAGACGAGTCAGGGCATTAATATTTATAGTGAGAGTTGCTGTACATGCATAAAAGAGAGTCACTAATAGCCATGGAACTGGCACATTTATTGAGGGCCTATGACAATTCGCTGGCCAACTCACAATGGCCAATTCACTGCAGGACAAAGTTGGCCATGGCCAACTTTCTGTGGGACAACTCACTAAGGAAAAAGGGTTACATTAATATCAAAGAAATGCTGGAATAGAATCTTTAAAGAAAGGATGCAAAACAAGGGACAGAATGAAATGTCAATGACAAAAATTAAAATAATTTTTATTTGTTTTAAACAATTAAATTGAATTAATAAATTATCCAGTGATGATTTGTGCCATGACAAGTTGTCCCGCAGCAAGTTGGCTGTGATGAGTTGGTCACAGAAAGTTGGCCGTAGTGAGTTGGCCACAGCAACTTGGCCATGGTGAGATGTCCCATTCTGTATATTGAGGTACTGTATGTATGTGTGCAGTGTACAATGTAATGACACTTAAGTTGATAAAAACCTTTGCATCACTTTTTCTATCATACTTTCATTCAGTGCTAAAAATATATATCTAATTTTTCAGATAGACACTTTCTAGTACTACCAAGGAATTGCATAGCTTTTCTTTCTTCTATATCTCTTTGGTGTTTTTTCTCTGGTAACAAGTAAGACAGAACATAGGAGGTGGTGTGTCTGGGGGTGGGGTTGGTCAGGAAAGCTAAAGTATCCATTATGTTTCTGTGATTGAAGCTCCACCCCATTTTACATGTATCAACATGATCCAGATTCCTTCTAAAATTCAGTCGATGAGATGGAAAAATTCCATCTTCCAACTAATGTTCAGATTATACTTTAGATAATATTTTTAGAATGCAAATTTTCTCCTTCTATCTTGTTTAAATCCTTAGCCTTTCAATGCATAATTCACCAGGATGTTTAATTCGGTGGTGGGATTCAGCTGGTTCGGGTTGATTCAAGTGAACCGGTGGTAAAAATTCTGGCTGGCCCCACCCCACCACTACTTCACTGATCCTCAAACTATGGCCCGCGGGATGGATATGGCCCGTCAGCACAATATATCTGGCCTGCGCAGTGGTGGGATTAAGCCCCACCCCTCACCTCCCAACTACTCTTTGTGTGGTAGGCTTTTCCTGCCAACCTCATCACCCCTCTTCCAGCCGTCGGCCTTCCTTGCAGAATCTAGCCGCACTTCTGTGTACTTCTGCTCACTGAAGGGCACGGGCTGGCAGGTGGGTAGGGGAGGGTGAGCTGATGGAGGGGTGATACCAGTGGTGGGTGGACTGATGCGCACAAGGAGGGAGGATAGCACTCTGGAGATCATGGCATTGGAGCCCTTCCTGGGTGTTTCCCAAAGTTGGCCCGGCCTGTGGCATCAGAGGCCTTCCCATGTGTTTCCCGAAGCCAGCCTGGCTTGTGAGGGGAGTGCATGGGAGATTGAAGCATCAGAGCCTTTCCCGGGTGTTTCCTGAGCCGGCCTGCCTGTGAGGGTAGCACGCGGGAGATCACCAGCCAGACTAGCGAGTTGGAGGGGGAGGGCTGGCGGGCAGCCCTCGGGAAAGTGCTGCGGTGGGGGGCTGTGTGCTCTTGGGCCTCCCGCCCATCTCTGCTTCTGCAAGACACACACACACACAAACATACACACACACAGAAAGAGAGAGAGAGAGAGAGAGAGAGAGAGAGGGAGAGGGAAAGAGAGAGACAAGAGACAGAGGGAGAGAACGAGGGAACGAAAGAGAGAGAGAGAGGCAAGAGACATGGGGGGGGAGAGGGAGAGACTTGTTGATTGTAAGATCCTTGAGGCTGAGAGTTGCTGCAAAACTGAGTTTCCTGAAGTGAACCACTAGACTCCTAAACAACTTAAAAAATGATATAGTAAAAAGAAAAGTCAACCAAAAGAGCAACATGCAAACAAAAGCAAATAAAACACCCCTTGAAGCAAAACAAATTAAAATTTAATTTGTGTGTATTGTTTAAGGACTGCTAAATTGACAAAATGGACTGTTAAATTGGCCATGCTCACCCAGTCATATGGCCACCTGGCCGCAACCACCCAGTCACATGACCACCTGGCCACACCCACCTAGCCATGCCCACAGAACCTGTTAAATTCTTTGAATCCCACTGCTGGCCATGCCCAACCACTCACATGACAACCCAGCCATGCCCACCCAGTCACATGACCACCAAGCCACGTCCACCAAACCACACCCACCAAGCCACATCCACAGAACCAGTAGTAAAAAAAATTGAATCCCACTACTGTGTACATATGTATATTTGTGAAAGAGAGATGGAAGAGGAATTGACAAGAAGATTTTACCTGCCTTCCTTGAGATCAAGTAGTTTCATCTTCCATCAAATATCCTGGAAGAGCAAGGATTGGTATGTAGCACCCACCAGTATCATGTCACTCATAATTCCTTCAGATAGCATCCATGGGATTCCCCAAAAGTGTGAATATGTAAATTTCAGAGCAATTCTGCCCTAATATTTTAAGAGAAGGTCCTGTGAGTTTTGATAGTGTTCATATATTGCAGTATTTTGTTTGATGATAACACTCTAGATAAGAAAGCATTGAATTTGTAACAGGCTGTTTGACCATTCTACAAATAGAAGTGGCTAAAATGACTCACTTTGCACTTTTCAAATTTGAATAATTTTATGCATCCCTAACTCAAAGCATTATGCAAAATTAGGTGACAGTGCCTGACATCCGAAAAGGTTGGTTCTTAATGGTTCCTGCCTACAGTGCCTCTTATATGAGGAGGAAAAGAGGGAAGAATTTCTAGTTACTGAAAAGTTAATTTCAGTTAGCAGATCCCAATTCACCAACTTGAATCTTAATTAAATCTCAGATTGCCTAGCTCATGGGAACACTTAGACAGAAGCAAAAGACAGAAAGAGGAGTGCACATTTGTGGGAAGAGGCATGTAGCAGGAATAGCTCTGCTTGTAAGTAGCATGTGGGCTTGAAGTGCCAGGCCTTGTAATTAGGTCTGATAGGCACCAACTGTGCTTGGCAGAAGCTGAGAGAGTGTGTATTTAAGGCTTTACTCAAGCACTGTTAAGTGTTGAAATAGTTTTCTGTTACAGCTCAGACTGTGTTGATTGACTTCTGGGTTCTTGGGTTTTGCTTTTACATAACTACTGTACATTTCTGCCTTGTCTAGTGAGCCTTGATATCCAAGTTGTTACCTGTATACCTGGTTTTTCTTTGTGTGTGTGTTTGTGTTCTTCACCCTGACCTTTTCTTCTGAACCTGGTTTGCTGTTAGAAATTATGTGTTTTGAAGTAGACTTGCACTGCAAATTTACATGGCTTAAATAATTTATAACTTGCTGAAAGATTGTAAGCCAGGGCAATTGTTTGAATCTTACCCCAATCTAAAGATATAAAAAGGGACTCTACCTGTTATGTGAAATGTGCCTAAGAAAAATCAAGAGTGATCCAGAGCATTTACTTCTATTTAGCAGCATGGAACTATTTAGGAGATCCTGTTTCATACAAAGTTGTCTCATGACTGAAGTTGCTTCTTCAGTGATTGCTGTTAATAGGAACTTGGGTGTGCCAATCACACTGCAGTGAGACTTGAATCCATTATTATAGGTAGAATCCAATAGTTGGTCACGGCTTATGGCAGTTCATAGTTGACAATGACTGATCTTAGGTAGGATCTATTCTGGTTAAATGAGAGATCTCTAGATTATAGGCCAGGATGCCATCCAGATTAAATGCTATGAATGAATGACAAAAGCATGTTATGATTATAACTATCGGAGCATATGGGTAGATATAAAACTCAAGAGCTAAACAGTAGGAATAAATGCTTGATATACTTAAACTACTGCAGTAGTGATTAATAACAATTCTTCATGTTTTCCAGAAGTTATTTTTGAAAAATGTTTTAAAAGTTTGAAGTGTCTGCATATGTAGGTATTCATTTTCTTTCATCACCTTAAGTGTAGCAAATCATCTAAGTAGCTAAAAAGGATTTAAAAGTCAACCAGTGACTTTATTAACACTGGAAAAATATCTCTTCAAGTAGAGAGTGATCATACAACAGTATGTAAATGTTATACATACTATTAGCTTGAAATATTAGCTTTTTACTGTGTCATTGTAAGTATCAGAATGACTACTTCAAGAGTAACGAATAATAAAACATGGCAAGCCTTGTTGGCCAGATTAGAGAAAAAAAATGAATTTTCACATTTTCAACTACAACTTTCATTTGTTTTCAGATAATCATTGCCCTGTTTCTTTAGTGATACCATCATAATGCAGTGAAAGAGATATTCAGTTTAGACAAGCTTACTTGTTCTCTCCATCTGGTACCGTTCTAGTGGCAAATTCCCAAGAAAAACTAGTGCTGGACTACATGCTGGTAATTACTGGTTTTGAAAAGCTTTTTACTGGCAGTTATTGGGGAATGGAAAAATGAAATAAATAATAGGTTCATCAACATTATGTGAAAATTAGCAATCTTGCTTTTATTTGCCCTTCAGTGCAGTTTCTGTTAATGCCAACATTCTGCTACTCCCACAAATCCACACATTGATTAATTCAGCTGGAAACAGATAAACTGGTGGATGAATGTCTTAACCTCTCTGCTTGTTTCTATATTGTGATTTCTAGACAAGCCTGCTGTACTGTAGATAGTTTCTAACCTTTGCAGATTTCCTGGACTAAGTGTGCAGGATTCCCCCACAATCCTTTCATTGCTGCTACTTTTACTTATTGTTTGTACAATTCCCCTAAATGTAACCTCTCCTGAAAAGGCTACTGAACTATTTTGGCAATGACAATTTTGCATGGCATCTTTCTGAATAGAAATTGTGCATTCTTTCTAATAGACAAAGACTTTGATATTCAGAAGGCCTAGTCCTAAAGCACCACTTCTTCTGAGATGCCTTAGGACTAGGAGAAAAATTAAGAACAATGCTTTATAAGAAAGAATGTGGAAACAACAATAGTTGTCATTAATTTATACTGTTGCTAGCAGTAGCGATTCCTTAAAAATAGAATTCTGAATCAGTTTTCATTACTCCTCATCTGTATTACATTTACACTCAAAGTTATATGGATACACGCATGGGGCTTTATGCTCTTAATTTATTGCTGTGAGCTTGCAGTAAGCAAAACATTCAAACTGGTGTTGATGGCAGTTCCATTTTGGGCTAGGAAGTGTTTCTGAAGAGCCTTTGCTCAGAGAAAGAGAAAGGAGCCAACAGTTTGACTCCTTATAAACTTCTGTGTTTCCATTACAACACATTATATGTAAGGACTTAATATCTTGTGGGGTGTTCCCCCCCCCCCCCGATCACCAATGAGCAGATTTGTGAAAGTGTTAAGAACTCATAGACTAAATCATAAATTGTTGCAAGGCTAGGTTTTTTTTTAAACTACAGTAGGGATATATAGAAACGCCTTACAAACCATTCCTATTTTAAATGTACTGTAGCATCAATTAGTTTTCTGTCTAGTTTCAGCTTTTTGTTTTTTGTTGCTTGAGAGCTACAGGGCACTTTTGTTTTCTTTCTTAATATCTACCAGGAGCGATAATGGCTCATACTCATACTTTATGTGAAGATATTCCAACTTCATGGTCTCAGGAGAATGGCTTGAGATTTTGCAGATCTGAAGCTTTGCCCAAATCCAAAACCCCCACTGTAAGGCAGCTTCTTTTGTTCTATATCCAACGATGATTAGTAAATTCCTCTATCTAATTGATTTGAAAACTGCTGTGCTTTTCCAGAATATGTGTCCAGATGGACAGCTTTTTTCCACGAAAACCTGTCAATTCCTTAATACTAATAGCTCCATTTGAAGGTTTTAAAAATAGTATTTTTATTTCCATGAAGAACGTAATGCATAATCATACAGAAAGTTATCTGAAAATATCTTTCTTCCTTTCTAAAATCTAATAATTCTTGGTGCTATATTTATACTGCTGCTGTTACCAAAGTTTGCAAAAGCTGCTGACAAACTCAGCAGAATGAATAAAGTCTGTATTGTGGAATAGGTGGTAAGTTTGATTGTTATTCCTCTTGGTTGGTTAACCTTACATGTCATCTAGTAGTGTTGTTGATCGCCCTGGAGTGCCTATGTTTTATTCATTTATTTAAAAGATTTCTATAACGGCCCATCAAAACACAGTTGTGGGTAGCTCACAACAGTAATATGTCCTGTGATCTTTCAAAAACAAGTGTTTTTATGAAAGTTTTAGTAATACAAGCAATAGAAGAATTATCTCTCCTTGAGGTGACTTTGATCAGTAGAAAAGATAGAACATCAGGTAGTCCTCAATTTACAACCATTTGTTTAGTGACCATTCAGAGTTACAACGGCACTGAAAAAAGTGACTTATGACCATTTTTCACAGTTATGATCTTTCCAGCATCGCCATGATAATGTGATCAAAATTCAGATGCTTGGCAACTGGTTCATATTTATGACCATTGTGGTGTCCCAAGATCATGTGATCACCTTTGTCAACCTTCTGACAAGCAAAGTCAATGGGGAAGCCAGATTCACTTAGCAACGGGGTTACTAACTTATCAACTGCATTGATTCACTTAACAATGGAGGCAAGAAGGGTCATAAAATGGGGCAAAATTCACTTAGCAAATGACTCAGTTAACAATAGAAATTTTGGACTCAATTGTGGCCATATGTTGAATACTTCCTGTACGAAATTAATGCTCTGCATTTTCAGGATGAGATAATTCACACTAAAATACTATATCTTTGGATAAATACATCAAACTTTGTAGTTGATTCCTTGCAAACAGAAGAGCTTTTTGTGTTTTTGATTATTTTATTTCAAGATGAACTGATAGCGTGCCTATTGAAGTCTTCAAAAATAGCCCAAACTGAAACATACTGTGCGTATCGTCTTTCCCTCCCCACTCCATTTTTCCCCCCTGACATCTGCAGTTCATATGACTAAATGTTTGATTTGCTGAAGTGAACATTTTGGATCTGACTGTCATGGTATTTGCTCTGATATTACTGACATCTTACAAATGCCTTGCAGCGTAGAAGTAATTGTCTCCAATTTCCAGCATCACATTTTAAGATATTAGTATGCATGGATGCATGTGAAACAGAACTGCAGCTGAAGGGTGTGTGTATGTGCACTCATCATACTCTGCAAACTAATCTTGGTTTTTATTTGTTTCATAGATTGAATGGAATGTGGAAAGAATTCAAACTAGGGTTATTATCAGTTTTGATTGTACCCATTTTCTATTTCAGTTTTGAAAAAAAATGAGCATCCATTTTTTTAAGGCAAAACAGTACAATGACAGGAGTTGGGAATGAATCCTGTAAAACAGCAAGTAGTAGTAACTTATGGAATAAGCAAGAATACATGCTTTTATACTGCGAAAGCAAAATATTTTTAGTGTAGAGAAATTGATTTGATTCCCTAAAGATGCATTACAGTTAGATGGGGAAAAATTAAAAAGCAGATGAAAAATGACAGCAAAAGTTGGCAGTTTCGGGATTGAACTTAATATCTCCCTGAAATTGCTATGGACTAATAGAATTGAAGGGAACAACAATGATATCCTTTTTAAAAAATATTGTATTTTTGGATAGGACCTACCATTAGATAGAGTGAGGTAATTCTCTTGACTTTGTCTGATGTGGAAAAACTAAGCAGGATCAAGTCTGGTTAGTAACTAGATGGGAAACTACTAGGAAATCCCAGGCTGTAGGAGAAATCACAAATTGTAAAAAGATGCTGGAACAAAGCAGTTTTGTATCTATGAAGTTACATTAAAGTCAACTTGAGGGAGTATTTGCTTTGATAACTAAATTAGATATGCAGTTGGTAACTTCAGAACTATTCAGTGCAGGATGAGTGTATCTTGCTCCATACAAAGCAGTTCTGGCTACTCCATGATATGAACTACTTGTTATAAAGAGACCATTTGGAAGAAATACTTTTTGTATGGGTGTTTTCCAGTCACATTATTTACTAAAGGTAAGGGTAATTAATGGTGGGAACAGATGGAATGAAGCTGCCTAAAAATTTTTAGGGATATTATAAAAGCATTTTTTTGAGCTGATGTTCAGAAAACATTTGCAAATTCATTTCAGAATTGGCCATTGAAAAAACAGATGATTTTATATCTCTGTGCTTCATATTATGCTCTTATTATTAGGTCTTTATCATGCATATATGCTTGAGGTTGTTGTAATCTCCCTTTGTTTGTCACCCTTCAATAGCATTGGACTACAATTAGTCTAACGTAAGTAGAAAGTTCCAAGTTAAGCAAAGATATTTTACTTTGTATATGAAGAAAAATGCCTACTTGGCATAGTGGCATATTACCGGTATATAACAGTATGGTTTATTTTATTTGACCTTTGTTAGTTCCTCAGATCATCTTTGAATCCTTGCTTGCTTTTCTCCTATTCCTTCTTTCCTCCCATGCCAAGGCTGTTTGATTTGAATGTTGTAGATATTATGGTGGTAGTATTTTTTTTTCAGTACTTGAAAGTACTAAAAATGGACCAGGTTCCAATTTCAATATGGATTTGTTGATATGATCATGGATTTTCAATACAGTTATTTTTACTTTACATACTTAAACAATTTCAAATGTATTACTTAGACTTCTTGGTATTTTTAACATCATTTTGGCTTTTAAAAAGGTTGGTTCAAATGTTGCTTTCTAATGCTCATTATGGGAAAGAAAATATAGAAGATAAGTTGGTACAACAGAGTTTTACAACACAAAAATTATATTTATTTAGTAAGTCAGTCTATCTTGGGGTCACAAGGAGACTACCAGGAGATTCAAATCAGCACAAAAGTTCTTGAACCGGATGTTATTCTTTTCAATCCATCATAATAAAAACACAGATCTGTATGCAATTCTGTAATGAGATGGCATTACTTGTATGGTGCCTATTGATTTTAGTTTTGTGCGAACAATCAGAATTATATATTGTTGGCTGATGTTCTGCAATTACAGCAGAACAAAGTTAACATAATTGAAACAATATACCAGCTGATTTCAGTAAATTGTATAACCTTGTCATGTCAACAATTTTACAACATTTGTTTTAATATCAACAACTGTAACATCATTTGTTTTTATTTTATTGCATTTGTTTCCCTTTCCAACTATTCAAAACAACATACACAAAACTATAAAATTCAAAATTCATTATAGAAATCAAACGGTCAAGGATAAACAGAAACTCATGGTAGTTAAAAGCTCTTTCAGTTAAGAAAGGCTTAGAAGAAAAGTTTTTATCTGTTGCCTAAAGGAGAACAAAATAAACCTCCATAGAAAGTGTTTAATGAAATGGCTCTTCATTTTTGAATTGAGTTAGGAAGCAGTGACTTAATCTACCATGTTGAACTTCCACCATAACTATAAAGTCTTTCTAGACTATGTACTATTTATTCATCATCACAGTGTTCTGTTGCTGCTGTGATTTTATTCTGGATTTTTATTTTGGCATCGTTGCGACGGTATACAGTTCAATTACTTTTAAACTATACCATTGCTTGACTTCTATTGTTTTTTCCCCTGAATGTAAGAACTATACAAGAAAAGATTAATTTACACATATTCTAAGAAGAAGCCTGTGTCAATAGCTTGCTTCTTCTATCACTATCTTAGCTACCAGGCCCTTTTCTAGATGCTATATTTTTATTACCGGTATTACTATTTTACAATAAAACACATGCAAACAAAGTCCGTGTTTGCTATATTTGAGTCCCTTTGTTCCCCTTTATTAGGAAATTTTCTCATGTGGATGCTCCCAAATATTTATAAGTAATTAAAAATCCTCTAATGTTAAACCCTTTTAACATGAAGGCAGAAATTTTGGATGTTTTAGTAAGTAACTATGCAAGAAACTAACATTATTGAGTAAGTTAAACTTGAATTGGTGAGAGAACTGCAACTGTAAAATTGTAGGCATTACTTAACATATCTTTCTTTGATACCTCAGATTGTTGAAAAAATAATTGTTATATTCCTTTGTTCACAAAGGAGATAAAACATGGTTATGTAGCAAAATTAAGGAGGATTAAGTATGAGCAACCTAAAGTATAACAAAGCATTTCAGCTGAGGCAACTCTTAGGCCACTTAAAAAATAATGGTTCATAATATATTAACTTATAATGGCTTTATAGAGATCCATCTGTTGAAATGTCCCTTATAAAGATCATTGTCTTTTAGCCTTGCAAGTTTGTAAAGGTTTTATGAGGTTGGTAATACATTCCTCAGACAAATTATTACTTTAGAAAAATGAATAAGAAAATTAGTCTCACTGAAGGATCTCAGCTAATCCTGATTTTGGTGCCCCTGCTGTTCAGTGAACTATATGCCACTAGCATAGATAAAATACATTTATTCTTTTGTAAGGATTAGACCCAAATACTCTTGGATTCTTCAGTATAAAATGTTACTTCTAAAACTGAAGGAACTAAACCAATTTCTTGTAACTTTTATTTGTAGGGGACATTTGAATCATGAGTTTTTCAAAGAATGATCATCAATCTCTCTGAAGTTCCATTCGGATTTAGAAAGGCTGAACTTGATATGACAAGTACATTTGGGAGTGATAATTTTACTGTGAAATGTACGATTTAGATTGTGAGGAAGATATGTCATCAGTTCTAAAAAAGTGACAAGTTCTAAAAATTCATATTTTTAATAAAGTTTATGTAAAAAAGGGTTTTATTTCCATGTGTGAGATTGTTATTTGTCATTTTTATTGTTATCCCACTGAAAGCATATATTTGCTAAATTAATAAAATTGCATTAAGTGGCATTCAGAAAATTTGCATAGGTTAGAGCAGTGTAACTGATATATTGTAGGACCTAAACATAGGATATGTAAATAAGACAATGTATACAAATGTCCTGAGGTCTTAACAGGATCTCTAAATAGTTTGTAGGTGAAATAACAAAATTCTTAAGTGATTACTGTCTAACACTAATCAGAATGTTACTTTTACAATGATAAAGTCAAATGAATCATGCAAGATGATTCAATAGCCATTTTCCTTTTAAATAAAAGATTTTTAGATTGACAGCTAATGTTTGTAGGTTGCTAAATAATACAAGCAAATATACAAGCTTCTACATGCAGCTCACTACCATGACTTTAAATAAATTTGAGATTACCCTTATTATCTAATGATATGTTTAGAAAGAAGAGGTCTTTGAGATTTTAGTTTTCCAGATGCTTAGACAATGTGCTTTAACTACTGCATTCACAGGCCAGTCTTGTAACACATAAGAACTGCTATTTTAAGATTTGTATAGTGCATAATATGCACAGGATTCAAATACCACCACATCATTAATACTTGGAAATGTGGATAGCCTGAATTAACAGTACTGTCTTCAGTTCTATGTTCTGTTGAAAATTTGGGATTTTTAGGTATATACATTTAAGATTTTAACTTTGTAATATTACTGAATTAATATCTAATTAATCATTCAAATATGTATGTATACCATATCTTACCATAATTGAAATGAAATGAAGATAATTACTGTAAACAATAATATAAACTTCAGACCATTCAGTCTTCTCAAGAGTTTAAAATCATTAATTGATTTGTAAGCTAAATGTATGTGTTTTTTATTTTGCCAAAACTGTTGCTTTCATTTTTATATTATATAAATTTGATTTGGCTTCTTTAATAAGTCATTGAAGATCTGAGAATGGAATAAACTAAGAATCAAAACCTTTAATATGTTTGTTGATTCACATTTTATATCTAAAAAACAATAGAGGGCTTATATCTCGTAGGTAGAGTTCTAGAAATCAAGTTTCAGTAACCTTTGAGGGGCCAAAGTAAGAAACAGAATGAAGATGAAATTATTTTAATCTTTTAATTCATATATGCGTCACAAGTGGTATTTTTCAAGCTGCCTGAAACATATTCAAAGACTTGTAATAATCAAGATACCAATGATTATCCTGATTACAATGAATGGTTCGATGGGTGAATATATCTTGGATTTGAGAGAACTTTGTTTAATCATTGGCTTGACACAGCTGATCCTTGCTATACTGGTCTATCTGCTGAAAGAACTGCATGTTTTCTGTCCTACACCTACCTGGACATTAGTCCACCAAGTACTTTGTGCTGCTTAAATTTAGAAACCAGAAATAACACAATCATTTATATGATACTAGCAAATTCATCCATATATTTGTACCACAACTCTTAAAACACGGATTCATGAAGACTCCTGACCTTCAGTTTATGCATAATCTCCTTAATTTGCATCTCAGAAATGTGGTATAAACATTTGCTACCATACAGTCAATTATCAAGTTGAAAAATTAATGTACTTTCTGTGCAACTTGATTTGCATCATACTCTTGTAAAGCTGTATTTCTGTTGAAAATTAATGCCAATAAAAGTCGCAGCCATTTGTATTCCCATGACAGAGAATGGAAGAATAAAGCTCCAAAATAAATCTGCCATATCCAGATTTATCCAGATTAATTGGCTATTTTTGAAGTCATCTGGACTGGATTTGGACATTACTGAAGCTCTAGATGGTTCTCTGAACCAGATGAATATTCTCTGCGCTGTTTTAATGAACATCACTTTCTTTCCAGATATGTTTTTATTTTGGTTAATTAAACATAATTACTCATTTTATATTTGTTTGTTTAAAGCCATAATGGGAATCTATGGTTCTTCAGATATTACTGAACTATATAGCTCCTAGCAGTTCTTGCTTATATGAATAATGGAGAAGAAATCTGAAAGCTGCAATTTAGCAATAATTGGAAAGCCACATGTTCACCACCACTGCTTTAGGTTGATTGCATTCCAGGTTTAGTTGTTCATCTGTTGCTTCCTGAAGGGTTGTTTTCAAAAGACACGACATACATTTTATTTCTTGCTTGATTTACACATTGTTTAAAACCCACCATTTTCCTATAGTCAGATTTTATTTTTGGATACACAGTTTCTCTAATATGAAATCAAGAATAGTTTTGACAGCTGTAGTCAATGGTTTACACCTGACCTGAAGCATTTTTCAAGGCTGATTTTGTTGTTGGTGAAATAAAAGGTGACATAGACCTTGATTTGATTTGGATGACATTTTCTTGCAAAATTGATGCTGTAAAATATGGAGTGAAGAAAAAAACAAGCTCAGCTTCGAAACTGAGTACAGTTTAATGGCTAATATGAAATAAACCGTGCTGGATTGGATTTAGAGTAAATGAGTCAAACTGGAATCCTATTGATTTTAACTGGAGAAAAACATACTATAAATGTTACCATTATATTCTTTGATGTACACTCTTTCAGTGTGGAACATAGGCAACTTTCCTGGAAGAAATCAATGACAAGTCTTTTCTATATTTTTGCCAAGAAAACTATATAGCTGTGTCTATGAAGTCACCAGCTCTTCAATTATAAATTACAATTTCTTGAATATGTTGAAGTAGCAGAATACTCTCATATATTATGGGTCTAGCCATATTATATTGGATGAGCACACATAATATTTTACTATGTTTGGATAAATACAAGTCATCCAATTTTTGAAACTGGAGAATATAAAAAACAAGATTGGCATGTAAGACTTTGTTCTACAATTGTTGGAGATCTTGCACATTTGAGTAAATTTCTGAACAGGATTTTAATTTCCATCCACAGTTTGTGGCGTCCATGCTGCTCTCTGAGCTTGGAGGTTTTCTTGTACTGATGATGTTACCTGGTTTGGTAATAAAACATCTGCAAGAAAACCATCAAACTCAGAGAGCACCAAGGACCCCAAAAATAAACTCTGAACTACAAATATTCTCTTCTATCAGTTCACAGTGTCTCCTACTTAGAATATTTACACAAAGGCTTATGGAATGAACTTGAATAAGCAGTTAAAAGGGCATCATGTTAATATACAGCCTATTTTTTTATAACTGAATTTGGTCACATGATTAATTTTCTGTATCTTATTTATTTATTTTTATTTATTTATTTGATTTGTATACCGCCCCTATTCCGCAGACTCGGGGCGGTTCACAGCAAGTATAAAAACATA
>JANHFL010009075.1:68340-83489 GCA_032468155.1 Oxyrhabdium leporinum | reverse complement strand
TATTGTATTGTATTGTATTGTATTGTATTGTATTGTATTGTATTGTATTGTATTGTATTGTATTGTACTGTATTGTACTGTACTATACTGTACTGTACTGTACTGTACAGGTAGCCTTTGTTCACTGACTCCTTGTTCAGCTACTGTTCAAAGTTACAACAGCACTGAATGAGGTCACTTATAGGCAATTGACATAACTCCAGCACAGTGCCCCCATGTGACATGGTTGTGATTCAGATGCTTGGCAACCACCTTGCAATTATAATGTAACAGAATCCCTCAGTCATATGATCATCATATGTGACCTTCACTACCAACTTCCAACAAGCAAGTCAATGGGGAGCTAGCAGAAAATCACAGATGGTGATCATGTGATGGCATACCTAATGACCATAAGAAATTTGCCTAATGATGGCAACCGGAACTGTCATAATTTGGCATGGTCACATGATACAAATGTGTCACTTAGGAATCCTGGTCCCAATTATCGTGATTAACTTCCTATATTATGTTTCAATTTAAAATGGGATTGTTTATCAGAGATTTCATTCATTTAGCTTTCTTGGCTCTATTATATATATAAAAAGGAATGGCGATTGCTCTTTATATGACATATAGATGGACATTGCAATATCAAAGATCGGTTTTGGGATATCACATAAAAGAATTCAAGATTGGGATCTAAAGAGCAGGTTGGGAGATTTGTGCTATTCCAGTAGAATGTTTTAATTTTCCTCTTCTTCTTTAGATGGATGACTTTCTTGCAGTGTTTGAAAATATTTTTGAAAACTGCCATCTGTTTCAAAATCAATCTGTGCTACTGCTGTGGCTACAGTGCAAGAAAAAACAACTTTATGGTTCTTTGGATACTAAAAATTGACAGCTGCATTCTCATACCCACTATAAGAACATAAATACAATTATTCAGAGATTAATAGTTACTACTCTAGCAATATCCTTTTGCAAATTATTTCAGATAGAAGATTAAAGATTTTAAAAAAAGTAATTTTATTATTTGGCACATTTCTTGTTTCCAGTTTGTTTGTTTTTTACTATTTCTTCTTCATACACAATACAATTATCTATAATTCTATTATGACATAATTGTTCATAAAATATTTCACATTAAAATGTTCAGAATTATCATTGAAATGCAGATAATGTACAGGTGGTCCTCATTTAATGACCCCTTCATTCAATGACCATTCAAGCTTACAAAGGCATTAATCAAGTGGTAGTTATGACTGGTCTGCATCTGTATGGCTGGTGCAGCATCCTGCAGTCATGTGATCATCATTTGCAACTTTCCCTGCTGGCTTCTGAAAAGCAAAATCAATGGGGAAGCGAGCAGAAATTTGGAAATTGCAGGTCCCTGAGGTCCTTGCTTAAAGATCTGCTCTGTCCTCACTTGACAGTGGCAGCAAGGACTGCTGGAATTGCCTTCTCTAAACTGTGTGGTCAGGGTTTTTTTTTTTTTATTTAATGAAAGAGCTTTTGGTCCCAGTTAGTATCATTAACTGTGCACCACCTGTATATAAATATATATCCACTTCATGCATTGTATTTGACAACCATATAAAAGATAAATATTGTTAAACTATACGGGTGTATTTTGGAAAGTAGCTTTAAGTGGCTTTTGAACATCTGTTGAATACACATTTGGTGGATGACTAACTTTCACTCTCCATAATGTATAAAATATTCCTTTAACCAATTCATGCATATTAAAACTTAATTAAAATATACAGAAAGAAGTATAGTGTAGAATTGATCTTTCTTTAGAATCAAATTACTTTATTTGCCTGTGTGCCTTATCTTGCCTAAATAGTGTTTGGTTTGATATATTTAGTGCAAATCCAAGAGCATTTTAATATTAAAATTATCTAAATGATATTTTCCTTTGCTGTGATATTATGCTAACTTTGATGGGTTGATTATCAAGACAATAATCTTCTTTTATTTCTACACTAGGGACCATGACAAATAATTTCTCATAGGTCAACTTTGAGAAATATTTTCTAAATATTTTATTGAATCCAACTATGGCTTTGAAACTGTTGACTGGCACTGACCAAACTGAATATATGACATAGATTATTACACAATTTCACTAGTTGCTACTTTTTTTCTGAGCGCACTTAATGCTAGTTTTAATTTTCTGAGCTACATATTACCTGGGTTTTAAGCATCCGAAGAAACATCTTTTTGTGCTTAAATATGTCAAAAGTCTGAGATCTTTAAATAGCTTGATTTTAGACTGTCTATGGAAATTCTCAGTCATCCAGATCATGGTTGTCCAAAGGTCCTTTTTTTCAAGAGGCAACTGGACTTTCTGGGGGTTTTTTGAAGATGTTTCTCATCCAAGAAGCTTTTTCAGCTCTCTCATCCAAGAGCTGAAGAAGCTTCTTGGATGAGAAGCAAAAAGTCTTCAAAGAAAAATGAGAAAGTCCAGTTGCCTTTTGAAAAAAAGGACCTTTGGGACATTGATATTAGATTTTTTTGAAGATATTTACAGTCTTAAAAAGATGACAATTAGACAGCGTAATTTCTTATTTGATATAATAGAATGTAATGGAAATCAGACTAAAGCAGGGGTGTCAAACTCATGGCCCAGAGGCTGGATGCGTCATGTGCTGGCCAAGCCCACCCCTAGTTTAGTGATCGGGGGAAAAAGTTGTGATATGTCATGTGGCGACAACAGGTAGGCACGAGTTTGACACCCTGATCTAAAGGCAGATTGATTCCAACCATTGACCTAGATTTTGGGTAGGCGGGGAGAGCTTACCAATATTGCAGGAGTTTATTCTTTAACAAAGAGAGAATTTTGATTAACATATTAAGAGCAATTGCTTGGTAAGATGAGCAGTCATCCATTTGATGAGTTTCATCAAAGTCCTCTTTGACTTATTCAGGCAGATGGGGTCAGACTGGGGTTGCAGGACCCTGGATAGCTCCAAGCAGAAAATATCCTGAAAATATTCTCTTCAGCCATTATTAAAGTATTAGGTTTCTATTAGGTTTCGGCAGGTGCCAACACTTACTGTAACTTACTTTGTTTGGCTTGAAGCTAAGCAAGATCCACTCCACTGAATACTTAGATTGGAGGTCACCATGGAAGGCTAGGGAAATAGGCTTGACTGGGAAGTTGAAAAACATTTCGGAAAAAGTATTAATAAAACATTTTTGCATGATTGTACATGCACTACAATCACTGCACTGCATGACTGTGTTGATATGATTATCAGAGGTTGAGTTTAATTTGAAGGAGTCTATACTTTTAAAGCAGGAGAAATAGGATTTATATACAGAATGCATATAGACCACTGTTGGCAAACCTTTTCGGCACCAAGTGCCAAAATGGGAGCGTGCACGCGTGGGGGGGGGGAGCACCAGAAACTGGAAGAGCAGCTCCCTGGCATATGTGCATGGGACCACTGGAAACCAGAAGAGCAGCTCCCCAGTGCACATGTGCACACTGGGAAGCTGAGCTTCTGGTTTCTGGCACATGCATGCGCACTGGCCACTTGGTCTTTCAGTTTCTGGCACACATACGTGTGCGAAGACCAGCTAGCTGGTGCACATGTGAAGCTTAGCTTCCTGGCATGCACATACATGCCGGGGAGCTACTCTTCTGGTTTCCAGTGCTCCCACGTGTGCGAAGACCAGCTGGCCAATGCACATGAATGTCTGTCAGAACCGAGAAGAGCAACGGACAATGGCTGGTATGCCCAGAGAGATGGTTCTGCATGACACTTCTGGCACGCATGTCATAGGTTCGCCCTCACAGATATAGACTATATACAAAGTTTTAATGCAATTTAATGCAAACATTGAAGCATAAATTGCACTACAACTTTTGGACATCCTATATTCTGTCTTTGTTGCCATTTTTTGATCAGCAGAAACAGATAATCTTATCATATACATAGAGTTAATACTCTACAGCATCTTAATCTTTTCCATTTTTTAATGTTGCTTATATAGACATCAGCGTTTAAGGGCCTTACCACAAAGACAGAGGTGGTTTGTAAAACTTTGGAATGATCTCTAGTCAAGAAATACCAATTTGTGTTTTTGCCACCATAGGTGATAACATGACACTTCTATCTTATTCAGGAAAAATCAGTTCAAATTATCACTTTTAATGAAACTATTTCATCATTTCTAATGAAACCAGTAGAGGTACTCCTCATTTCAATTCAGTGTATCCTTTCTGGAGGTCAGTTCACTTTTTGTGCAAAACTATGGATAATATAAAAAGGAACTTCTGACTTGCCAAGAATATCATGTAATGACTTTGGACATTCTAAATAAAGCAAGATATTTTGGTCTTGCTTCTGAAATTACTAGTTTAAGTTATTTTCTGAGCTCTTACACTATTGGAAAAATGATGCACTACATTCTGAAAAGATATAACTTGGCTCTACTTGTGTAGAATGATTAGTATATGCTAATTGTGGCAATATATACTTGGGTATTTATATGTATATGCTCTATGTATTTTATAAATACATACATATTGCAATGCATAGTAGTTTTACTATTCCTTTGCAACTTTGAATCATAAAATTGCAAAATATGTTAACATTAAACCTTAGTACAGATTTTATAATTTGACTAATTTTATGCAAATTTCTGAAAGCTTTAAAGAGAGCTTGATATTCTGAAGCTTTCTTGAAAAATGACTCTTATTTTTATGGTAGAGAAATGTATGGCTTTATCAGCTCTATTTTGTTCAAAAGTAACACCTACTAGTTGGCTAAAATTATCGTGCTCTCACAATGGAGAAAAAAAACCCCTATGCTCTTTTGTTAAGTCTACATATTTCTCCATGTTTTATATTATCTCAAAGGAACTTTTGTCATTCTTGGCAGAACATTTTATTTTTTTTAATATTTCAGGATTGAAAATGTATTGCTTTTTAAAAAAGGATATGTGTGTAATTTAACTCATTAGATACTCTTCCTATAAGCATAGCTTGTGTTCTTTTTTCCCAGTCATGTATTGTTGGTTCTTTCTGTATAAATATAAATAAGGCTGATTCAAAATTCATGGTGCATTTACACTTTATGGTTTTGATTAGGGCACTACTAAAACTGCATTGCCTAACTTGTGAATAACCTTTTCTGACCAAGGAAATAGCATAACAGTGAAACTATATCATACTGAATCTTTTAAACATATTTTGGGAAATTTTATGTGTGTTGAATATTGGCTATATAACAGTTCTATTATATTGCCTTGAATTTGCATCAGTAATGCAGGTAGAGTTCTGTTCAGTCTTGTTCTGTCTTTGAGGTCGTTGACAGTTCTGTTTAACCTGTTTAACCTCACACATTAGTTAATATTTGTGTAAGGCAATCTGGAAATTAGGGCTGAATTCACATTTTACATTAAATCAAACATAGTTCTTTCAGTAAGGCATAAAATAAATGGATTGACAAATAATGCCAAAATAGAACTCAATAATCTTTTAGCATCAGGCTAATTATTATGTAATCTTATGTCATGGTATAGTTACCAGGTTTGTTAAAATGTCCTGAAATGGAATACATCACTAACGATTTCGGTGATCTCAACCTTGATATCTCGTGAGAACAATGAACTCTCATAAGATTTTCCAATGTTGCAAGACTGTTCTTAAAGTAATTAAAAACATAATGAACATCATAGTTCCCAGAGATGTTATAATTGTTAACTAAGCACTTGACTATAAAGTACACTTTTTAAATCACAGTGGCTAGGTTCATTGTAAGAACTTCAGTTCTTACCAACCAAAACAAAACAAGAAAAAACTTCCACATTGTGATTAATGCAGTTGTGAATGTCATTATGATGGGTTCAGAATCTGCAGAAATGAGATTTACATAAGAGATGGATGCAGAGATCTCCTGGCTCCATTTTGTACTCAGACAATCTTGAAGCAAAGTATAAAGTAAGAGCATTATAAGAAGATATTACTTTATTTGATATAATTATTTCAAAACGCCTGCTCTGGGCTGACATGTGTGGTGAATAAATTAACACGAGTTAAGGCCTAGGACCATGCATGGAGCATTTTATGCTGGCGTAATGATTAACAAGCACACATCCTCCTGAAAAGGCATTATCTTAAAAAGAATGCAATGAGGTTACATATTTCTTGCCTGCTACATTATGATAATGTACAACAGAAAGCTTTTGTGGTCAAAAATTAACTCAATTGCAAGGCAAAGCTACTCATAAGAAAAGAAACTGTTTCGACAAAGTAATGGGGCATAATGATGGACTGAGGCTGAGCCAACAACTGCACTGGAAAGGAAACCTGGTGAATGGATAATGAATGTGATAAGGTTCTTTGAAGGTTGGCAAGAGGGAACCAGAAAGAAATACACTTCATAAATTAAAGAAGCAGAGACCCATTAATACAGGATGGATTATTTCAATGTGAAAGAATTCAAGGATATTTGGAAACAGTGCATTCAGAAATTAATTTTAAGATTGTCTGCTATTCTAAAAATGGATCCAAATGAAGTTATGGAGGAGGAACCAATTTTACTGGATAAAACAGAGTGAGGGTGATTCGAATGTGGATTTGAATATAGTTTTAAATATGTCAGAATAAGAATAATTTGGCAAAAGGTGACATGTTGGATTTAAACTGGTTGATGGCTTGACAATTAAAGGAGATATAGAAATAACAAGTCAGAAGAGTGATTGGATTGCTTTCTTCTCTTGGATTTACAAAGGAGAAAAGTTTTGTAAACTAGGGAAGGAGTTTGCGAGGAGATAAAGAGAAAATGATAAGAGATCAACTTGTGAGAAACTCTTTGTAGGGAGTAAAATTCAAAATTTTTAAAAGTAGTGGATTGAATACAAAGTGAGTTTATATCATCAAGGTTAAAATGTATCTGTTGTGTCCGGTAGTTCTTAATGGATTCTTCTTGACTAGGCTGAATGGCGAGGCTTAAATATTTCTGTATAGATAAGATATAGGATATAATCATGGCTGCTGTTTGTACTCATTTATTTTATGGATGTTTTCATTGTTTTCATTATAATTTAATTTTATTAAATTTTAGAATTGTAAGCCATTTAGGATCATGTAGTTAAATTGGCTGGGTATAAAAATTGAATTTTGAAAAATTCAAACAAATTTTGAAAGCTTGCCTCCAGCATTTCTGTTTCAGGCTGAGCATACAAAATAATGATTATGTATGTACAATTTTATAAAGCAATGTTTCCAAAGCCTGCTAGAGCAAAATGGGTGCAGTTCAAGATGCTAATTATTAGTTAGAAAATGTTATTTGGGAGAACATTTTAAAATTTGTTTATAATCAATGAATTATCAGACTAATACTTGTTTTGAGGTGGGCACTGGGCAGCAATACAAAATGAATGAATAAGTGAAATTATTGTATTGGTATGAGATAACCTAGCATATTGCAAGAAATACAAAATCCATAATTAAGGGCCCTTGTGTAGTCAAGGTAATTACTTATACAAGGTTGCTATTTTGTGTCTGCATGTATATGTGCTGTGGTTTTGTTTCCTTTCATCCTGATTTGATGAAACTGGTTGTTTTTCTGCATCCAAATTGAATATAAATGGATCATTTTAAGATGTCAGAGGTCCTGCTAAGGAAGCATGTACCTGTCTCATTTTAGTATAAATTACTAACCTCTTGCCTTAATCCTATCAGCATTCATGTTCAGATTAATGAATCATGCAAGAAATATAGAGTGGGATTTTCTCTGTTACAGACTTTTGTTAACTCCAATCCCAATTTTATTTAAGAAAGAGTAAGACATAAGCAAGAATTACAATTAAATAAAGTACATAAATTATTATGTAAAATATCAGCAGAATGAAGCTGTTTGGGTGTTAGACTGAAGTATGTATTAGTGAATACTAAAATACAGCCATTCATTTGAGATTAACTGTCTGAATTTACTTATTGCAAATAATTTTAAAGATTCATAGCATGATTCACAAACAGGACAAATGGAATTTTGTTGTCAACTAGTCTGAAGTCAGTGACGTTTGACTGGGGGTGGCTGTGTTTCCACCCACCATCAAACTGAGTATATAATATGTCAACAGTTTTATTGTATGAAACAACTCCATAGTCCTGGGAAGGAAAGGAACACAAATTTTAAATATTTGCAAGCCCCAAGGAAACACTGAAGGGCAGAAAAGAATGTGGCATGAATGTCCTGTTTTTGTAAAAAAAAAAAAAAGAGAGAGAGTATCTACATTGTATCAAAAGAATGTGCCTCTATTCTTTTTGATAATCAACTAAGAATAATAGTTTCAACTGAATGCAGATGTGTAGGCTTAAGTCTGTTCATTTCAGAATGTGTACTACAAAGCTGCTCTTTAAAGGACTTTTAAATACAGTCTAAAGTTTAAAAAGAAAACAAAAACTCCTCTAACATTTTAATACAAATGTGATGACTAACATAATATACATTTTGCTTTACGTGCCTGTATGAACCCTTATATGATGCCACCTCTCCATTCTTCAAGACTCTCCCGAATTGACTTCTCCTATGTAATTTTGGTCTTTTCCTCTTAAACTCTATTTTGTACTGTTTCAAGCTTGAAATAAAGAGTTCTATAAATAGAGATATAGATGGCCACATCATTTCCTTTTTCTCAGTGTTGCTTTCTCAAGGGAGATCGTATCCTCTCGGGAAGCAAGGATTTGTCTCTTCAGATTGAATGCACCAGTATTGACATGATAAGAGGGGTTCAAAAATCAAATAAACAACTCCTTCTTCCTTCTCTCTTCTTCAATCTTTTCTATATAAATATATTGGCTTTGTTGAAATCAAGAGTAATTCCTTTTCCCTGTGGAAGCCACACTGCCAAAGTGTCAAAGAGGTCAAGATTGGGTACTATGTGAGACTTCTTACAGTTCCTTTCCCAACATCTTCTACAGATCCTAAAGTTTCCTCTGCAGTTGTCCCTGGATTTGGCCTGATATTTGGTAGTTGATTGTGATTTCATGATTTTTAGTGCTTAACCCTTACATTTTACAATTGAGTCTTTTTCTAGTGCAGATAGTCCTCGAACCCTCATGATGCAAATTAATGACAGCATCTGTTCAGATCTTTATTTGTACTTATGATCACCGTCCCACCCTCATGGCCACATGATTGAAATTCAGGTGCTTGGCACCCCGATCACATTTATGACTGGTTGCAGCATCCTGCGGACATTGTGATTGCGAACCTACCGTTGCTTAATCTGGATTCACACTTACAACCGCATGACTCAATTTATGATCGTATGACTCAACTTATGACTTGTAAAAATGGTTTCAAAATTGGATCTGGTCATGTGATGACTTGACTTACGACTGCAATGACTTATGAGGGAAGTCCTAGTCACAATTGTGGTCATTAGTTGAGGACTACCTGTGCTTTATTTGGAGGGAGAGCATGGGTTTGTTTTGTGTATGGTCCCAATCTTAATGTTGTGGTCCCTTAGCTATATAAATCACCTGCGTCCTAATTCTAAGAAGCACATGGAACAAAAACCCTCTTCGACTTTTTAGAACCAATCTTCTGTGTAGGAATAAAGTTACTTCATCTCTGTTCAGCCATAAGGTATAATAAGCCTACCAGTGATTTTCATGTGGGGTGTCTTTATTAGTCCAGCCCATGTTATTTATGGGAGAAAAATTTATGACTAAAGTATAATTGCTATCATAAAGTATGATAACTTTTTTTAGGAATGTGGGATCGCCTTCTTTCTCAAAGAAATTTTAATTGCTACCTGGAGCCACTTTTTTTTTTAATTGTATGATAAATCACAATGCTCAGCAACCTTTTCAAAAAAAATTGTCTATATCCTTAAGTTACAGCATCTGAAATTTATTTCATGGTCTGGGATCAGAAGCTACTCATACAAAGTGCCCCAGGTATAATACAAAGGTGGTGTTAGTTTATCTCAAAAACTTGCAACCCTGTCATTCGCTAACAATTTTTCACTTCTTGCTCTGTTGTTTTCCCAATCTTGTCCTGTTAAATAATCAGCACTTTATTGATTGCTTTAATTCTCTATTCACAACATTATTTTACTCTTGTTTGTTACACTTCTACCAACCTTAAATTTATGTAAATCATATGGTTACTTTGACCATTTTCTATATGGATAATGTTGGGAAATATGGATAGGTATCATATAATATATGATTTTCACATGACCTTATTGATCATTTAGTTTAATCCAGAGAACCATTCCTGATAAAGAGTCCTCTAGTCCCTGTTTGAAAACTCTATGTGACGAGGTAATCCACCACTACTAAGTAGATTGTTCCACTACCTAATAGATCTTAACTGCCAGGCAATTCCTTCCAGAGTATAGATCCTTTCTCCATGTGATTTTTAGATAGTTGCAGATCTTCTCTCAGTCTTCCCCTTTACAAGATATACATGACTCATTACTATTCTTCATAAAGCTTGTTTTCCAGACATTGTACCAAACTTTGGTTCTCTGTAATCATTATAATTCTCTGTGCCCCTTTTAAAGCATGGTGTCCCTCATCTGGACACAGTACCCTAAATCAGAAAGATCTGGTAGTACTGTTTCTAATTAACAAATTTAATTAAGAACCTTAAACATTTGTGAGCTGCAGCTCATTTCATCAACTGCTTAGAGTGACTTAGTGTAGGACTTTAATTAAAGGGAAGGAAGAGTAGAGGGAAGGGAAGTATACTGCAACTATTTTAACTCTAATCATTTTTTTCCAGTACCTTGCCCAGTATAAATATTAATCAGGTAGTACTTTTCCTTCTCCTTTCTCTTTTTGAATATTGAAACTATGTTTGCTGTTTTTTCGTTTTCATTTTTCAGTAGGCATAGCTGTGGAATGTATTTAGGAAAAAGGGAATCCCAAAATATTCAATTATCCATATGCAAAACTAATACTTATAAAAGAAAATACTTATAAAGAAAAGAAACCACAGTCAAAATGGAACATGATGAAACAGATTAGCTCTAAATCAGTAAAGGAAAGAGTAAAAGTTTTATGGTCTCATTATTTATTCAGTTTATATGCTGAACAGATATTGAGGATAGCTGGATTGGAAGAAGATGAGCATATTTTTAAAATTGGAGGAAGAAACATCAATAAACTGCATTATGTAGATGAAACTATTCTGATAAATGTAAATGCAAATGATCTGCAAACTCTGCTAATGAAAGTGAAGGAAAAAAGAGGAAAAATGGGACTAAACCAGGAATCGGCCTTATAATTGACAATTAACATATTGAAATAATTGACAATGAAGGTATTGTAGTAGTGCATAAACTCTGCCTTTTAGGATCCATTAGCAATGGAACCAGCAGCCAAGAAATATGCCACAGACTGGCACTGAGTAGCCACAAAAGTATTAAAAAGGATGTGTAGGTGCCATGACATGCCTACATCTACAAAGATCAGAATCATGCAGGTAATAATTTTTGCCACTACAGTCAATGTAAACAAGGAGCCAATTTGGGGAAAGATCATCATGAAAAAGGTTTATCAATGTTGTTACTCAGAGATAACATTGACTTGATGGCACATAAGCATTCAACCCTTTTTATTTCAGTTCTTTTCCTAATTATTTCCAGCATATGGTTTGCTTTTCTTCATAGCTGTTGCAGATTGAATTTGCTATCTTGACTGTGAGTTAGCCATTTTGTCTCTGAAATCTTTTTAGTGGAGTCCTTGGTGCTCTCTGAGCTTGGTTTCTTGCAGATGTTTCATAACCTAATTAGATAACATCTTCCCTGCTAGAAGGGAGTGAGGGTTGTATATGTTGCTGTTTATATACCATGGCTTGCCCTGTCAGTGTTGGTGGGACTGTAATTTTCTTTTTGTCAGTTCCTTGAGTAGGAAACAAAAATACTGTTCACTTCCTCACCAGCAATCAATACCAAGACAAGCAGAGATTGATACCTGATTAATTTTAATCCTGATGTTAAGAGATAACATCAGTATTAACACCAGACTAACAATCCACAGTAAACAATACCCTAACCAAGTAACTACCAATTCAGACAAACAATCAAGCAGTAAATAAGAGCTTTCTCAAGGAACTACCAAGAAAACATACATTCATCAACACTGACAGAGCACGCTACTTTATATAAACAGAGGGCAAGCCCATTCTAGCATTGAAGACGTTACCTAGTCTGGTAATAAAATATCTCCATGAAAATAACCAAGCTCAGAAAGCACCAAGGACTCCACAGACAAACCAGATTTTTCCAATAACTGTGTACGTGTACTGGCCCTATGAAGTTAGAGAGGTTGTACTTATTTCCATCTATTTGCAATTATCTAAATTGATGAACCTTTACACTTGCCATTCATTTTAAAGAAATCCTTTTGGAGCTCGTCCCAAGCTCTTTGGTTGCTTTTGGGATGCTCATCGGACATGTCCATACACGCATATCTAGCAGATTTTGAGAAACCTTCCAAGAAACCAGTGAGAATTTTGAGTTTTGCATTTTTAGTAAGTGGAATGATCTGCTCAAGCCTCTAAATTGTACATTTTTAATTAAAGGAGTTCATAAAGTAATAGAGACACATTTTGTATTTATTTTTCCTAATATGAGCCTTTTTGTTTTAATTCTTTGCTTAACAGACATATTTTCTAAGCAATTTACCTAACAAAGGTATTTGTATATAACAGTTTCACTAACATACATTTGTTTGACAATTCTCTTTAGTATCAACATTTTTGAAGGTATTTTTTGTCAGAAAATTGCATTGCAAAATTCAGAAGTATGTATAAATACTAAAGAATTATTTAATTTACTATTAGAAAGAGCGCACTCTTTCTGCCTAAGAATGAGTTTGCTATTAGCATCAGATGATATAATTATGTCTTGTTTTCTGTACTGTTTTATTACTTTATCTATAATATAACATCTTATTCTATTAATTGAAATTATTTAAAAGGAAAACACACACGCATACCTTTTCTATGGAGTCTTTTCAAGTGACGTGTTCTGCTTTCAAGTGATGTGTTTGTTTGTTCTGCTTATAAATGTTTAATATTTTACAAAGCCTGTGCTTTGGCTTCCATGGAAACTAAAGGATGACTGGAAATCCACTGTCAGAATGACTTGTCAACCTTCCAATTTATTACTTTAAAACTTCTGAAAATTAAGGCAGACTAAATGGAATTGGAATTGTTGTGAATGAATACAGAACAGCTTTATGTGAAAAGTTACATAAAGGGATCACAGCATACCAAAGTTTTCCCATGGTTATCCTTGCCTTGTATTTTCCAGACACAGGGGCAAAAAATAGTTATGATTTAGACCAGGGGGGTCAAACTCCAGCATCGTCACGTTGCTAAACCAGGCAGGGGCGGAGGCAGTGTGTGATGCATTCGGCCCACAGGCCGGGAGTTTGATACCCCTGATTTAGACAATACTTGCTGACCATTAGTAGCATCAGGGACATCAAGGTTATTTCTCAGGTGGCATTGCTGATGAGGATATTGGATTGGCAAGAGATTCTGCAAAGGAACAGCAAGTTCCTTACAGCACATAATTAATTTAAGAATGTGCTGTTGGCCTTTAGTTTAGTTGGCTTGAAAAGAGACAGAATCATGGTGAATGAGCCTTTGAATGGGTTTTTACTCAGTGGAAATATATTGTAGAATATCAGCTGGGCCCGGATAGCAGGGAAATCTTTTATTTTTGAGCTTGTATATTTTCTACGAGGGTTTCCTAGAAGGTATGTCACAGAGCACTGTTCAACAGGATCTAGAGGTGGATAGCAATAGTGATAGCACATAGACTTATATACTGCTTCATTGTGCTTTAAAGTGCTATATAAGTGAGCACTGTAGAGAGCCTATTGCCCCCAACAATCTGGGTGCTCATTTTATCTACCTTAGAAGGATGGAAAGCTGAGTCAACTTTATGCTGATCAGGATCAAACTCCTGGCTATGGGCAGAGTTTGCCTACAATGCTGCATTCTAACCATTGTGCCACCACAGATGGACTATTGATTCAATCTAGTAGGACCATGATTATATTTTCTGAATCAAATATATTTTTAATTTGTGTGGGTGTCAGGTGTCTGGGTAAGTGATAGTACTATTTTATCAAAACATGGATATTGGGTACTGTATGTATGCATTTCCTTATAGTGTTGAACTTGCCAACAGTTTAGAATTTCATTTAGACAACTGAATGGAGATGCAACTGCAAAACAGTTCATGATTCCTAGCGTCACAGAATTAGAAATAATATATGAAGGAGCTTTCTAAAACTGAAAGGAAGAAAAGATTAAATCCCTGAATTGTATTAGTACCAAAGATTAAAAATGGGGTAAGAAAATTGCATCAAAAATTAAACAAGTAAAAACAAGTTACTCACCCACAGGATGCTTATTTCCCATCTGTATTAGCTTGTCATCATTGTTTTTATTCCCAAATTATGAGGCATGTAGAAAGTCCATCATACAATCCTACAATTAATATTTTAAAACTTGAGAAAAAAAGAGATGGGTTTCACAAGTATGTGAAATAAGTGATTAATAGGGGATGATAAATCTGTTAAAGAACAAAATGCAAGAGAAGGCTAAAAGAGGGAATTTCTGAATTTCTCAGGGGAATGACTTTTCCAGGTAGAATGGGATAGGACAGAGTGACAGCATACATAGAAAATAGCATAAGGGGCACAGATTAATATTTAAGGAACAGAGAGAATAAAGGGCACAATTTAAAGAAAGGCCTACAACTGGATAAATAGATACAGTAAAACAGGGGTGTACAGCCACCACATGACCTATCAGGACTTTTTCCCCCTTTGCTAAACTGGGCATGTGTGTGGCCAGCATGTGATGCCATTTGGCCTGCGGGCCGGGAGTTTGACCGTCCTGCAGTAGAAGCACAAGAAAAATTAAGCAAGCAGATGCATAGAGAAAAGAGACAGCTGAGTTGAAATAAAGTTCTGTGAAAAGTAACTTTCATTAAATTCTAAGATGCTTGCATCAAAGTAAAATAGGGACAGAGTTGCAGCCTTTAGCAAATAAAGGAAAAGAGTAGTAAGCAGAAGGTTTTTTTTTTTTTTTCCAAATAAGTTTTATTTTGTTTTCATACAAAATCTTCTATTACACGGTGTGTCGTCTGGGTACAAATGCTTACAGAAA
>JANHFL010009075.1:48014-68240 GCA_032468155.1 Oxyrhabdium leporinum | reverse complement strand
ATCTATCTATCTATCTATCTATCTATCTATCTATCTATCTATCTATCTATCTATCTATCTATCTATCTATCTATCGAAGCTGCTTCTTGTGCTTTACTGGTAGTAAGAACTTCTGTTAATATTTTCTGCATTAGTCAGGTCATGACACAACATAATGAAATCACAAGATCATGCAAGAAATTAAACACAGAATGGTAGCCGAGTATGAAGATACAATGTTGATAATCAGATTTAATTCTCTTTATATGATTGCTCTGGCTGGGGAATTCTGGGAGTTGAAGTCTGCCAGGCTTAAAGTTGCCAAGGTTGGAGACCCCTGCTCTGGGAAGTATTCTGACTTAAAAAGTTGTATGAATGAAGTGTTGCTGTGTTTTAAACACACTAGAGGCATTTTAGTGTTAAAGTGAGAGAGAAAAGGCTCCTTTGCCACCTTGTGCATTTAACAGTGCAAAAATAACCTTTCTTGCCACCTCTGCAATGTTTTAGAAAGAAATTCTTCCCTCTCTGCAAAAAGAAAGGCTGTAAAAACAATGTATTTTATAGGATTTGCCTGAAAGTAGGTGGCAAAATTTGTCACAGCACTATTTAGAACAAAAGCTTTTCACTTTTGCAAGCCAAATTCATCCTTGTCCTACCAAAAGAAAGAATTTAAAGGCTGAAAGAAAAGAGGTTGCAGGTTTTTGCCCTGCTAAGAGTGAAAGGAAAGCTTTTGGCTCTGAAAGACACCAAGGGAAGAAGGAAATTGATAGGAAAAGAACCAATCAACAGATAATTTAAAACTTACAGGGGAAAAAAAAACCCCTTAAAACAAAGAAAGTACTATATCACCAAAGCATGAAGAATGAAGAAAATTATGAAGCTTTCATGAAAACAGGGCAACAGCAGAACTCAATGAGAGTAATTAACTTAGAAAACTGAATGAAATCAGCAGGGAACTAATAAGCTAAGGTAGGTGGAAAAAAGGAAAGGTAGAGAAAAATTGAAAGGCCAGCTGAACAATAAAAATGAGTGGTGGAATGCAGTATAGAATACCATCACTGAAATCCCAGCAATGCCATATAAAATTATAATGGTGGAAAATCCTGTTGTTCTTCTACAGGAAAGGAATTGATCGCTTATCTTAAAAGAGAGAACAAATTTTGTAAAGCCTTCCCGCCTTCTTAGAAAAGGGAGATGTGGTTTCTATAGGCATGCAAACCGAGGGGTCATTTACACTCTTAAGTAATACACGGTGGATAAGAAAACGAAAACTATGAATTCATGTCACATTTTGACTTTCTTAAGTTCTCAGTTGAATTTTGAAAAACCTTCATTGTGTATTCAGTGCTAAAATATAGTCTATTGAAAGTTGAAAGTTAGTATTTTTAGAAATCAAATCTATGTATAGCATATCATGAATGGAGTCAACACAGACAGTATTTCAGTTTTGAAGACCAGAGATTGACAAAATGCATTTTATATGTATAGTTATGTTTACTTATCTATGCATTTTTGTTTGGTTTTGTGATGATTACAAAAAAATCTTGAGCCCTGTATCTGGGCCTATTTACTTGGAAATAAATTTTACAGTTCTTAATGGAATCTGCTCCAGTGTTGTTAATTTTACTATTTTTTCAAAAGCTTTTTCCAAAAGATAACTGGACTTTCTCTCCGCCCCCCTGCCCCCTTTGAAAATGTTTTGTTTCTCAACCAAGAAGCTTCTTCAATTCAGAACCATGACCTGGATGATTGAAAATCTCCATAGACTGTTCTTTCAGGAGTGTTGTATGCTGCTCAGAGTCACTTTCTGTCACAAGGGAAGCCATATAAATTTCATAGAGATAAATGTACAGTATCAAATCTAAATTGAGTTTATTATCTTCTGTCACTAATTAGCTTTTAAATTATCATTAGACCAATTACAAGACCCTTGAAGCCTCTTTTTGGTCATTATTCTAAAACATTTTCCTGTAGGATAGGCTTATAGACTCCATTCATTGACTCCAGAGTAAATTGTTTTCATGGCTAGGATTTTGACAAATCTATTTTTAGATTAAAGGTTAGCAAAATAGTACCTAGAGTCCCAAAAATTAAATTATACTTTTTTAAAAGAATTAAATGACAAAAATCACATGGGACTGTCAGATTTTTGATATTTCACATGAGACTTTTCACATGGTTTACACAATTTTATGAATGGTAAAATCATTGATTTATTTTCTAATATTGTACGATGTAGAACAATTTGAAATTGTGAGAGAATTAAATACTTAGATGTTACCAGATTTTTGTTGTAGAATAATTGGAAGATTTTTTTTTATTTGTTTACAAAACTTTAAACAAATGTTTTGATGCAAAGGTTTCTTGACAGATATCTTTTGGGATAAATTCAAGATCATATGTTATACTATGAACATTTAAATATCTGTTTTTGCATGGGAAGGTGATTTGCCACTTTCTGGATTTAGGATGAAGCCTCATAGATAATTGAGAAGAAAAAAATTACTACAAGGGAAAGCCTTTGCATCTGTTCACTTTGTTTCTGCCAGAGGACAATTATTACCATAATAGAACTGGCTCTGAAATAGTTGCCAGCTTACCACATTATGCTTTTGGTCTGTATAGGGAAGTATCCCCGTAATCTTTAAGACCTATGATTTATTTTTTGAAAAATTATGGTAGAAAACAAAACAGCTCTTAGACAGAAGTTTATTTGGCATCAAAGTATGAGCGTCAGCACAACTTTATTCAGCTGAAATAGAGAAAGTAGAATAATAGGGGATGAAATTAACAATTAACCATCTTTACTCAACAAACATATTCCCCTCCCTAATTGGCACCCCTTATTCATGATTAACTATTTTACGTTACAAATTCTTAAGTTGGCAAGAAACACATGATTGAACAAAATTTTTCAAGGACTGAATTATTTTCCATCAATTTGTACCTGCCAAAATCAGGTGGACTCTGAAGATGTGATTGTACATGGAAGGGAAACATGGTTCAGTGCTACTATAGGAATGATCCAGAATATTACCACAGCAGATTTGAGTCATACTGGGTGAAGAGGAAAAGAAAGAGCAAGTTGTACTATGCAAGTAAAATGTATATGAGTTTTGATGCATTCCATCATATTAAAGATAAATAATTGAGAAGGGCTTGTAACTGCTGAAATCATGAAGAGCTGTCAAGAAACAGATGGATCTATTGTCTTACAAAATATTACAGTTTCTTATATGTTTTACTACACATTAAAATCACTTGATGATCTACTGAGATTGAAAGAACTACTGTATAAGAGAACAAATATATATCTGAGATAGTCTCAGAAAATACTTCTGGATTTTATGAGCAATATATGTGGTTTGGAAAGTGCTTTCACGAAAAAAATTAGGAGTATATTTTCATGATGAATATATAGGAACTGTTCTGTCTAAAATGTCTGAAACTATAGAAGCTATATTTGCAGCTTTATGGAAAGAGATACAGTTCATTATTACAGCGTCTCAAATAATGACTGCATTACTTTTGATTTTTCAGGGTTAAAACAATATTTTGGGGGGGATTTATTAATAAATAATAAAAAAATATTTAATATTGTGTATAATTGATATAAAGTCTCAATACTATCTATTTACAGTTTCCTGAGTGTGGCTTCTATGGGATGTATGATAAAATCCTGCTTTTTCGTCATGACTCAACTACTGAAAATATACTCCAGCTGGTGAAGTCGGCTGCTGATATTCAAGAAGGTGATCTGGTTGAAGTTGTCTTATCAGGTATGGCATTCTGTCCTTTCCTGCAGTGCAAAAACAAGTAAGAATATAAATCCTAAGTTGGAAAGATTTATTTGTAATGTACTGTAACAAATGAACAATCATGTTAAAAAGAAAAGAACAGTTCAGAAAAAGGTGACTGCAACTAACATTTCTAACAAGGGAGAACATTTAGCCAACTAGAAGTCAATTCTTCTGTGAGAAAAGATAATTTCTTTTAAAATTAGAATTAGAAGCTAAATATCCAGAAACAACCTTTCCATATAAATGTCTACTGCAACTATATGCTCTATATGGCTGCACTTGAAGCTTCAATCGATTCAGAATGCAGTGGCATGAGCAGCAATGGATATGCCTCAGTATGCCTATGTCATACCTTTCTTTGCAAGCTGTATTAGTTGCCAATTTGCTTCTGAGTACAATTCACATTGATGTTTATTGACATGGCTTAGACTTAGTTACTTGAAGGACTGCTTATCTCCCATACTATATGCCTGGCCAATTCAGTCTTACAGGGTTGGTGCCTATTGGGTTTCTGATTAAACGATGTCATCTATCAAGACCATGAAAGTGCACATTCAGTGTAGCAACACCTGCGCTTTGGAAGAAGGTTCTCCCAGGATTTAGATGGCTCTGATTCTGCTGTTGTTTAGAACAGTTGTGAAGACCTGGCTCTTCACCTAAACATTTGGCAAAGGCATATGACACCACTTGCTTCATTCCATCTGTTCTGCCATGCTTGCCATCTTTTATCTTTGGTTGAGTTTATTGCAAATTCTTTAATGGATGTAAGCTACCCAGAGTCATTGGGAATTGGGTGTCATGCAGATTTAATAAATTATTAGGTAAGTCATATGAAGATTGTAAATTAATGAGTACTGATACAATGATGTAAATTCATCAACTATCATGGCTAAAATGCTAAATCTAATAGGGAGCCACTGAGGACTTTATATTGGGAAAGAGAGTTGTCTGAAGAGGGTTGCTTAATTGTTCTTCAACCAAATGATGTGATAAGTATTGTCACAGGATTAAATGTTTGGATAGCAGGTACAATGTCTTGCTGTAGAACCACATGAGAAGAAAAAAATCCTAATTACCTTTCTCTCACAATTTGCACAAGTCAGGAGTTTAATTGGTACATAATATGTGATTGTACTATAGCCAGTCGTACAATATCCACTCTATAAGTTCATTTGAGTTCATTTGAGTTATTTCCAGATAAATCTGTCTATTATTGTATTTTGAGTGAAATTGTTTGCAATATAATGAAATGTAGTCAAAATCTAGATAAGGAATTACTCATTTTTGAGCATATTGTTCAGTGAAATTTAAGCAATAAAATTAGGAAAGTTGGTTCTATTTATGTTTATGATATATAATGGGATGCACGACATTAAGGCATTCAAATAATATGAAAATATGTTATTTTAAAATGTCCATATTTTGATGTAGAAGTTATCTTTTCTTTTCCTACCAAACGTTGTACTATGTGAAAGATTTTTATATCCTGAATTTGACAGATCCCACAGGGATAAGCATCTTCTTCTTTTTGAAGAGACAAAGAATAGCTTGCTCTATAGTTAGTAGCACATTTTAGTAAAGTTGGATCAGAACTCATGTGTTTCTTCATACATCTGGTTCTTTTTTGTTCAGAAAGGAAAAGTACATTTAAAATGATGTTCTATAAATTTGAATAGGCATTCAATTTGAGATGATGTCTTTCCTGGCATGTAAAATTACAGGTTTCTTATATAATGTAGAAAAGTAGAATGCTGGAGATATTTTCACAGGTTTGTTCCATCAGGCATTAATAGATTAAAACTTCTTTAAAAAGTCAGATTGATGCCACCTGCCAGTGAAATTCACAGCATCATGTAATTGAAAGAAATGAAAACTATTATATAATAGTTTTACCCGAAATCTTAAATTTTATACCAGCACTGATTCAATATAAAATTACATTTTACAGATTTATCCTTGAAGGCATATGGGAATTATTGCATATCAACTTAATGTAATCAGAGAGAAAATGAGATATTTCATACCGGCGTTTTTCTTTAGAAGATAAACTGGTTAGAAGGGGTTATTGAGCTTTTGTACACAATTCCAATAATGGCTCTTTTTTTTTTTAAACCCAATGATAGAAACTGATTTTTTAAATCCTTTTCTGCATCTGAGTGCTACATTGGACCATGTGAAATAACATTGCACCAGTAACTGTTTAGAAGTAAGCTGAAAATTCTAAAGTGTTCAAGGTATAGACCTCTAATGAGCAAATCTCATCTCAGATTAGTCTGAGAGTATGAAATGAAAAATTATAGTTTTTTAGGATTAGTAAGCTTATCATTTAGGCTTAGTAAGCATACCGTTTACAACCTATGTATAGTTATGGTACAACAAATCATATATGGGATTACTTTTTATAAGTTTCCTATGATTGATGTTATTCTGTAGTGTCTAAAAATCTGGTTATTTTTCTGTACATTTCTTTTTAAAATACATTCTTGTAGTAATCATTCTTATATGGAAGAAATGTAGCAATGATTATTGTATAGAAGAAGAAATAAGAAATTATCCACCCAAATCCATATTTTTGACTCGAATATAAAGGTATGTGTATGGTGACAGTTTAAAAAAAACTTTTTTTATTAATTCTACCTATGTGTCAGTTTGTGATTCATACTTATGTCAAACCTCTATGAATTAAACTAAAGGCAGACTGGCAGTTAATTAGATGATATTTATGAGATTCTCACAAACAGAGAAGAGAGAGTTGAAATTGCAGAAACCTTGGGTGAGAGTGACCATGTCATATTGGAATTCAATATAATGCAAACACAAGCAATAGAACATAATAATATCAGAGTCTTAGATTTTAAAAGAACTGATTTTAACAAACTCAGAGAAGGCTTGGGAAAGATTCCTTGGGTGAAAATCCTAAAGGGAAAACAACTTAAGAAGCTTGGGAAACTCTGAAAAATATGATCATTAAATCCCAGTCCAGCACAATATCACTAGAAAAGAAAAACAAGAAATCCAAGAAGAAACCAGCATGATTGCACAAAGATCTCTCTGATAAACTGAAAGACAAAAAGGTTAAGTACAAAAAAAATGGAAAGAGGGACACATAAGAAGGCAGAATATTAGCAGATAGCCCAGGGTTCTCAAACTCGCAGCCTGCAGGTCCAATGTGTCATGCACTGGCCATGCCCATGCCCGGTTTAGTGAAGGGGGGGGAAAATTGCAATATGTCACGTAACGACACCTTTATGATGAGTTTGACACCCCTGAGATAGCCAAAACCTGTAAAGATGAAGTCAGCAAAGCAAAGGCTCAGAATGAACAAAGACTTGCAACAAAAGTCAAAGACAATTAAAAAAAAGTTTATTTCAACATACAAATAACGAGGAAAAAAAATCAAGGAAATAGTCGGTCCACTAAAGAGAGAAGATGGCAAGGAAATAACAGGTAGTAGAGAGAAAGCAGAGCTTTCAGTCTTCACGTGAAAAGAAACTACGGTATATCCCAACCTATCAAAAACATAATTGTAAAAGACAGACTAGAAATAAAAATTAAAATAAACAAGAAAATGATAACAGAACACCTGTCCGATCTTGATGAATATAAATCACTGGGATCTGATTGATTACACCCCAGAGTCCTAAGGAGTTGGCAGATGCCATCTTAGAACCATTGTACCATATCTTTCAAAAATCCTGGAGCACCGCCTGAGACCTGCAAAAAGAGTATCTTCAAAAAAGGAAAAAAACAAACAAACCAAAAAAACAAAAAAAACCCAGACTCAGGAAACTATAGACCAATCAGCCTAACATCAATATCTGGGGAAATACTGGAAAAGATAATCAAAAAATAGATCTGTGAATATATAGAAACAAATAGAGTAACAACTAGAAGTCAGCATGGAAAACAGGTCATGCAACCAATCTTATTTCATTCTTTGACAAAGTGACTAAATTAGTAGAGATTGTTGTACAATAATTAAAAAAAACATTATTCCAAAGTGGAGGCATATTTATTGTGTAACATATTAAAAAAATTAAATTGAATGTGATGTAACCAGTCTTTTTCTGATACCTATGTTTATATAGCAGGCTTATTGATGAACTTAAATATGGTCTCTTCAAATTACCAAATTTTTCTAGGTTCACATGTTGTTCTGAGCCATAAGCTGTAAGTACACAACCTGATAGCTATAAACTATATTTTGTTGGTTTGTAGTTCATTGTGTCATGTGAAAACAATTGATGTGCAACAAGCTGAAAGCTCTTTGTATATCTTGGATTCTGGCATAGCAGCTTAACCCTTTTTTAATGGATTGTATAGGATGATAAGCCAGAAATCTTACTGCAAGTCTGACAGCCAGTTGTGGTGAGCTTCATTTATTCATGATTATTCATCCTCAGTTGATATTTCTGAACTTAACCATAAAGGTTGCTGGCTGTGACTAATTAGGATGCACATTCCAATGAGAGTGACTGAAATGCATTGTTAGTGCGATGTGAGCATGGACTTAGCACATTACAGAGGATATTGCCAGCAAGAGAAAACAAGAGAAGATACTTTTGTTGACAGGGTGTGCTTAGAACTCCAGAAGTATTTCACATTCAAGAATACTTGCAACTTCACATTTAAAAAAAAAACTTTTTTTAAAAAATGCCCTGTCCTTCTCATATTTTGTGATGAAAGATTGCTTTAAGAATTTTATAGAGCTCCCGATTTACTTATGATTACCTAGACCATACATCTCTAGGAACAATATGTCTTGCCATTTACTTGGCCATGCCCTTTTGAACAGAACAAAAGATTATGACTCAACCAGTTCACAGAGAAACAAGAAGAAACAGGGTGGGTGAGTTACATTTGGCATGTTTTCATTGAAAATGGTCTTAATTCAAGGCTGATTTCAGTTTACCTCTTTTCAGACAGGGACATTGATAAAGGACAATGGTATAAGAAATATAATAGTAAAATTATTTCTCAAATAAGGATTCATGTTATGTTCTAACCCTCTTTAGATAAAACTAGACAGACCATGATTTGTTGGGTCATCATTTCAGAGATATTTCTTTACCTAAAGAATGAAACAGAATTTGATGTCCTGACTTTCTTTGCACTCCTTCAGGAACCAGACCCAGTTGCTAAGCCCACACAATTTTAGAAGGAAGAATTGCTTCTGCAAGTTATGACAGCAGGGCAGCAGAAAAAAGCAGTCAGATGTAGATAAGCACTTAGGTGAGAAATGTGAATTCCAAGTCAACAGTACAAAGTCAAGCAGATGCAAGGCAGTAAATAACTGGATATCATGAGTCATGGTATGGTATTCAAGCCAGATGCTGCAGTTGCTTCTAGCGAGGGAATAATGTTTCAGTGAGGCTTAGATTCTTTTCCTGCTTAATAGACACAGCTGTTGTCATACTTCGCTGATGAGTGCAGTGTTTCGCTGCTTGTTCCTGAGTTGTATACTTTTAGAGAGGTGCAGAGATCCTAGAAGGGTTTGCTTGGGAAGGGAGAAAATAAGTGCCTGGAGCAGCCCATGTTGTAGCTAAATCATACTCCTAGAGCATGACACTTAATGACCATGGGTGGGCAAAATGCATTGGGAGTGAGAATGATTTCTGACTTCCTACTGGCTTCCCCATAGACTTTGCTTGTGGGAAGCTGGAAGGGTGTTGGAAATGTTTCTCCCTCCCCCCTTCCATTTTCCCTTTTCAGCTGGCAGGTAAGTGGCTGCTATCAATTGGGGGAGGGAGTGAGGGAATGTGCAAGTAGTTGATGCAGTGCAAGCACAGAAGGTCTGGCAGACGGTGCACAGATGGTGGAGACTTACCCAAGTAACTTGTGACCTTCCCTGTCAGGTTCCCCATTGACTTACTCCCCCAAGCACTGATTTTGCTAGTGAGAAGGTGGCAAGGAGCATCATATCAGTTCCTTTTGGCTTCCCTATCGACTTCTGGGAAGCTGTCAGGGAATGTTGAAAATGAGAATCATCTGTCTGTAGTTGACCATGGCACTGTAGTTCTGACAGTGAACAGCATTAGCACAGTGACATTGAAGCGGCAGCAACTGTCCCAAATTTCATTCCCATGGGACTCATGTTCCAGCATTCTGTAAGTTAACTTATTTGGGTTTCCTTAGTTCGGTAATTGTTGTCCTGCATCTTCCAATTTCACCCAATTTAAGGTGACAAACAAATAAATATGCAACCTTTAGTAGTATATAGATTCAATGACAAAAATCCTTCCAAAGGAATTACTCAGTAAAACACTACAAGTGTATTAGTTTTATAGTGGAGTATTAGTTAGATTTTTAAGGTTTAATGTTTTATCCACAAGCTTAAGGTAAAACAATTAAAATGTTCAAGGAAAAGAAATAATAAAATAAATTGGGGACTGCAGTAAAATGCAGTGTATGATTCGGCAGAAAGCTCTTCTAAATTACTCATAAATAAGGCATAAAAATGATTTACTGCAGTTTACCATTCAAATGAATGGGAAGAAACAATTGCACTGCAATCCTAAATATGTTTCTAATCAAAAGTAGGTTCTAAGAGCTTAATGGTGCTTAATCCTCGGTAATAAAGGATAGATTTATGGAATTAGCATTCTGCTGGTGTGAATTACACTGGTATGATTTAAACTAGAGTTCTGAGATTCAAGAAGGAGTTTATTTCAATTTATAATTCAGGATTAAAATGCTGTTTGTTTTTTTTAAAGATCCATAGCCTGTGATAAGGAAGCATCAAAGCACCTACAACTGCTTAGCCTTTTGATATAGAAGGATGAGGGCAGTAAATTTGTTAGTTGAAATTGGCCCTGGAGTGTGGCACTGGATGTCTTCCTGTTTTCCTCTTTAGTTTTTTAAAAATATTCTTACTGCACCTCTTTTCAGGCAGGGATGTGAAAGATAGTACAGCCTCTGAATTGCCCAGCAAAGAATCTAAATTATCCTGAACTAATGCAATGAGTTCTACCCCAACTGAATACTAAACCCTTTCAAAAGCTGTTTAAAAGGTATGCTGTAATTTTCCCATTTTCTTTTCTAGGATACCTGACTTAACCTTGTGTGGTAGTGTAGCTGAATGTTGACTTTTCTGGGCATGGCTTTGTTACCTGGTAAAATTGGACCCTCTGAGAGGGAACCTTCATCAGTGGTAGGATGTGCCTTACTGGTGTTACTGTATACAAATGTCCCCATTTCTGTTTATAAATATGCTTCTCTGGAGTAATTTGATGGAAGCTTTATGGAATCATAAAGTATATATTCAAGTATGGACAAACTATTTTTAAATTTTCACCCTGGAATATTGCTGAGGAACTCCATTTTCGTTAAATAAAGTTAGGTTAAAATATCAAATGCACAGGTTGTGTTAGAAAAATATATAGGGCTAGTTAACATAAGAAATTAATCTTTGTGTGATTCTCAATTGCTCTTGGATTATATGGAATAATATTTCATAGATATGTTTCCATTGGAATTTCTCTGACTGTGATACATTTTTTTTTACTCCTGTGAGAATTAAAATTGCATTACAGGTATATTTATGGATTAGTAGTTTACATTGCTAACTTCTAAATGATTTTTTGTATTCATTTGTGCTCAAATTATTTTAAATGTAACAAAAGTTCATTTACAGATATAAAAAGCATTCTTCTTTGGTCTTCATCCTACTTTAATGCTGGTGTGTATTGCTCAGTTGTGAGGAAGAAGCACTCTTCGTGCCTTCCAATGCACTGCTATTATTATTTTTTTCACATGTTGCAGCTGAAAAAACCCCCTATTCTACTCATTACACACTCTACAGAATGGGATAAAGTAATAGGAAACATGTTTGATTGATTTAACACTTTTTTGAATTGTCACTTTTGTTTGGGTTTAGCTCTCAAGTCTGTTTACTCATTCTGAATTTATGTCAAGGATAGGAGTTGTGATAATCCCATAATTAATCTGCAGAGAGCCTTGTTGGACAAACAGTGGTTTTAATAAGATATATGTTAGTTATTTCTCCATCAACTGACTTGGAATATTAGGATGAAGGCTGTATAATAATAAAATTGTTACAGTAATGGAGGCTGCAGTATTGGGAGTTATTTCTATTATGTTTACTTAGATTAAGCATACATGGGATTGTGTGCTTATCATGAACAGAACAGTTTAATTTGAATGGCTGTTAAAAACATGTAGGTGCATAAAGCTAAACTAATATGTTTGTGTATATATCTGAAAATGATCCCGTGTGTTGAAATGAACAGTTGTACATCAAGAGAAGAAACTAAAAGTTCATAATTTTAGTTGTTTATGGCTTCTTGTTTAATAACAAAAACATGTTTTAAAACAAAACTAAAGCAAGTCCTTGATAGCTTACCTCAAATATGCTATGTACAATATCAGGAGAAGAAATTACTGTTGGAATTGGTGAAGGCCACAATAATAGTCACAGGACCAAAGTTGAAACCCTTGGAAAAACCAAGCTATTGTTTGATTAGAAGTGATGTCCTCTTCACAGGAGAAAGAAACTCCTTAATCTCCTATGCCTGACCATATTTGGAGTATACAGGTACTTTTCACTTATTGACCGCAATTGGGGCAGGCAACTCTGTTGCTAAGCAATGTGGTCAGAAAGTGAATTATCATGTACCACACCCAACTCATGTTACTTCCAATCATTAAGTGAATCAATGTGAGTCATTAAGTGTAGCACAATGTGACTGCAGCTTGTAACTTCCTGCTAGTTTCCCCCATTGACTTTGCTGGTTGGAAGTCAGCAGTGAGGATTGCAAATGGTAATTATGTGACCATGGATATGCTGTAATGGTTGCACCTGTGAGAACCATTGTAGGTCTCCTTTTTCAGTATTGTGACTTCAAATGGTTGTTAAACAAATGATAGGTAAGTGAGGGCCATCTGCATTACCTATATGGTATATTTGATACATCATGGTAGCATACAAACTAATATATAAACCAAACCAAAACCAATATTTTAATCACGGAATTATCAATGAGAAAACCACACTCCCACCAATACTGGTAGGGCAGCCTACTGCACATAAACAGGGAACAAACCTGATATTCATTAACACCAATGGCATGCATAGTTGGTAACTAGTCTGAATTTGTTTTCTGAGAAAATATCTAACTTGCACAAAGTTAGATGTCTTCTTAGAAAACAAATGCAAACGATGCAAAACAAATGCACTCTTGTCAAAATGGTCTTGCAGTTGTCCTAGAAATAATTATTTCTGAGCCCTTCAATTTATTCATACTGACCTCCATTTAGTTGTTGACCTAAACATTTTATATTCCATTAGGCCAGCAAGTTTGTGTTGTGCAAGAATGTATTTGCCTCATATAAATCAGAGATAAAATGCTTCTTTTCCACCTTTCTGCCTAAATTATTTAATCCTTCCATCTTCATTGGAGACATATATTTCTTGATTCTGTCTTAATTTCTAGAACTAAGTAGGAAGAGAAGAAGCCATATCTTTGTTGCTGGAGTGGGAAAAGACCTCCCTGTTAAATCTGAGCCCAGGATTTCTTAAGTCTTTCTCTTCCATTTTCCTTTGGTGTTGTATCTTTTAGATTATAAATTTGAGGGCAGTATTAATGTTTACAATATTGTTTAGGAACTTGTTTAGCTAAAATGCTTTTATTAAATAACCTCAAAAAGATTTCTATAGATGCAGAATGATTTGACAACTACTTTGGAAACTCTAAGTAAACTGTTCTACATGTTCCATTAATTATTATCCTCCTGAAACTGTGAATCTTTGTTTTGTATTTCAGTTGAAAAAAAAGTCTTCAAATGTATACTCCTTTGGCAGAGTGACTCAAGTATTCAGTTGTTTAGATGAGCAATAAACAGTAATAAAATAAATGTAGCTCTTAAATCACCATCTTTTAAAATCTTCAATTATCTTTTATTACACCAGCTTCTGCAACCTTTGAAGACTTTCAGATTCGGCCACATGCTTTATTTGTCCATTCCTACAGAGCACCAGCCTTCTGTGACCATTGTGGAGAAATGCTGTGGGGGCTTGTACGACAAGGACTTAAATGTGAAGGCAAGTGGAAGGTCTACCTTTACATATTTGGCATGCTTCAAAATGTACTGCAGACGACACACACATTTCACGAAAAGAAAATCTAATGGTGAAATTTTGAAGCGTACAATAGGATACGTTTGCATGTATGGAGAAAAGATATACTTTATTGCTAAGTATGAATGTTGAGAAAGTAAGATCATTCATCTGGGCATGACCTAAGTATTAGATCCTTTAACTTTCCATATATGATATTTAGCTCAATCAGTAGAAGCAATTAAGTTTATTCTCAATTCAGTCTACTTCTAGTTCCAATCTATCTTTGCCATTCCATTCAGGTTTTGCCTGCCATAGAGAAACTATAAGAATATAGAAAGCTATCTTATATTTCATCAAATTATACTGTATGCACAACAACTGTCCAAGATTTTATTGCAAACAATAGTCTTTTCCTGGCTTCTCTGATGATAAACAAAAAAGAGGGTGAGGAATTCCAAGTTCCAATAAAAAAAAGTTTTATTTGGCCTAACATGTTTTGAAAAATGTAGTCCTTTTTACTAGAATGACTTGCAACTTATATATAACTATATTTCTAAAAATGGTCACTGTTCTTTGTGTATATTCAAAATAAATCAGCAAAGGTCTAAAACAGAATAGCCTCATGTTACAAATGCAAATCATTTATATAAAAAAGGAATAATATATCTGTTTGCTGAACTTAGCTATTAAAGATAGGAATGTTGCTGTAACAAGTACAAGAACAGTTATCTACAAGTAACACAGACATTCTTAGAACATGTAGCAAGCATTTACTTCTACTGTGAATAAAAAAGACTCCCACAAACACAAAATTAAGCATAGGATTGTTTTAACTTCTGGAACATCCATGATCTTAATTGACTGGTGTACTTTATAAAACTGACCAGTGTTGAAAGCAGTTGTGGCAATTTGTAGTGAAAAGGAGAGCAATGAGCTGCAAACTTTTAAAGAGGAATATGTTTAAATAAAAAAGTTACTGAATGTTTTCTTTCTGTAGTTAGGATTGTTCAGTATTAAAATCTGTTTGTTATTTTTAAAAAGTAATTCTGTCATATAAGTTCAGTAGGGTTTCATTACCCCAAAGCATAAATTTGAGTACATTTTTTCCCTAGAAGGGCTCCCATTTTGTATTTTTTATGATGCCCAAGCCACCTCTAATTTTGGTCATGAAAACTCCAGTCGTTTTGTCCACACAAGGTTCAGGACGAGGGCACTGAATGGCATACACTGTGTGAGCTGGATACTGTAGCAAGCATAAGTCAAGTAATAAAATACATTGAAAAGGTTGTTTTCTGTGTGCTTGCAAAATATGGAGAATTCTTGTTTACACAACATGGTCATTGCAGGACTTGCTGGTTCTCGGGGATATTTTCCTTGTGGTCAGTGCTTTTATTTCAAGGACACTCCTTCCCTTCTTTTTCATCAATTCTTTGAATAGACAAAGATACTCCCAGCAAGGGATCATTAAATATGCTAACCTTACCTGTTAGCTGGCTTCCCATAAACAACATTTTTCATGCTGGACAGAAGTTCATAGAAACAGGTTGAAGGGTAGATTTTGATGGTGATCAGTAAGTTAGCCAGATTTTGGTTTGGCATGGAAACTAAAACTCTGTGATAGTAAAAACAATTTTATAACCACAGCTACTACAAGCTGAACAGTTTTTTTATACTGATAAAGCACCAAGAAAGACTAAAGAAGTAAAAAAAGGATATTAGGAGCTGTGGTGGCGCAGTGGTTAGAATGCAGTATTGCAGCACTGACTCTTCCAACTGCCAGCAGGTTGATCCTGATAGGAGTCAAGGTTGACTCAGCCTTCTATCCATCCGAGGTCGGTAAAATGAGGACCCTGATTGTTGGCAGAAATATGCTGATTCTATAAACCACTTAGAGAAAGCTGTAAAGCACTGTGAAATGGTATATAAGTCTAAGTGCTATTGCTGTTGTCAAAAAGTTGCTATTTATTTTACTTACTAAGTATGGATTTGAATTTGGATCACTCCAGAAAGAAAAATATCTGCGCTCAAGGGAAACTAATTAATGTAAGTTGTGTTAGATCATCCCTAAGTGAAGAATCTTTTTCAAATCTAATTGCTTTTTTAATGCATGCTCTTGACAGCATAAAAGGAGTCCCCGTATTAGGGATTCATTAGCATATTCTAGAGTATAAAAATTTGCTTTGATGAGAAGGACTGTGTTACAGAAACAAACCATGGAATATTGGTGAATGTGTACATTTTACTTTTCTTGCTTATTTAAAAATGTAAACTTAAAAAAGATAGTAGTCTTTGTATAAAATTCTAGTATTCATTGCACTCAATTTCAATTTTTCATATTATAGTATGGAGTAATAGGTTTTTATGTTCTTTTCAGGATGTGGCTTAAACTATCACAAGAGATGTGCATTTAAAATCCCTAACAACTGCAGTTGTATCCGGAAGAGACGATTATCAAATGTTTCATTAACAGGACTTGGTAATATCAGAACAATGTCTGCTGAATTTTCGTCTACACCTGGAGATGAAGGACTCCAGGTACAGAATGTCTAAATGTTGAGAATAGTAGGCTGAGTAATGAATATATTTGAATGTCAGGTTTTTTTAGTGAAGATGGGCTTTTCACATGTGTGTCCCAACATAAATGCTTTGGGAATCCTATAGCCAAACTCATTGGAGAAACAGCGCAACAGTTTCTACAAATGGGGGGAGGGGGGAATCTTAGTTGCTTCTTATTTCTTCAATGTGGGAGAATTTTCCAAACCTTTGTATCAAACTATTCCAGGAAGATAAACATGCCTGTGATCAAAAACATTCCTTAGGTTTTTTTAGGCACGTGGAACCTTCTGCTCCAATCTGCTTCCATTCTTTTCTTTTGAACTTTGAAAAGTTACAGTAGTTCATTTCTGGTATTAAAGTTCAAACTGTAAATTACCCAACTATAATTTCCTAGCTTTTTAAAAATAGCAAAGAACATCCAACTTTGCATGAGCAGAATTTAATTTTTACAAAAGAATTCTCTCTCTTTTTTTTTCTTTTTGATTATAAGCGCCAGCAAGGAGGAGGAAATCTAACATCCAACTTTGCATGAGCAGAATTTAATTTTTACAAAAGAATTCTCTCTTTTTTTTCTTTTTGATTATAAGCGCTAGCAAGGAGGAGGATATCTATGTTGCTAGCTGTGTTTACTTTGTTGGCATATGAGCGCAATTGGGGGCAATCTTGAACTTGTTGATCAATTAATTTTATATAATCTGTACACGTTTTGAAAATGAACAATTGTGTAATGAGAATACACGTATTAAATAATTTCATGCACATTTCAGTTTGTTACTTTTTGTTCTAAACTTTATATTTACTTTCTAAATAATATTGCTCTACATTTTCTTTTTCCCTTGTTCTGAATGTGGTCTTCATTTTCTAGATTCCTGCAAGCCCCAGTTTTGAGGTGGGTTTTTTTTTCTCTTCTCTCTTTAAAGTGTCATATCAAAACATATAAGGAATTCAGCCTTTCTAGTTTTATTGTAAATTTCATGTAATGCTACAAATAGATCATGATTCCTTAGCTCCATACAATTGGAAGTAGTAATAACGATAATAGTATAATTAAAGCATATATTCTCAGTGCAGAAATGAAACATTGAGAAACTCTCCTCTAATTCCAGATGCATTATGGTGCACTGTTTAAAGAACACAGTGGAAAAGGTATATTTTTTACCATGTATCAGCCAGAAATAGGGATATGGATAATGTGTCAAGGCTTCATTATGCTATATCATAACATAGCTAATGCCCAGGAGACAAGGCTTGTAATGGAAAATAATGATATTTTAAGAAGTGGTACATTGCAGCCTAATTCATCCAAAACTTTCATTTTTATTGTCAAATATTATTTTATGTACTTATGTATGTATTTATCAAATTGAAACAAAACTTGTTTCAATACAGCAAAGTGGCTTATACCTCTAATACTTGGATAAAGGTATTTAAGATTATGCCCTTTTAGCTGAAAGGAGAGAAAAAATGATTTTGTGATTAATGGGTTTGGAGATTAGGATAGTTTATGGAAAGAAGGAAATTATGATGTAACTTTAGAGAGAGATAGCAAAATGTATCTATAACTGTTCTCAAGCAAATTGGAAGCCACTACTATATAATTTTTCTTTCTTTTTCTATTTTCTTTTTTAACCTTTTATTGTTTTCTTTATTTTCCTTTTTTTTACTTTGTTAAAAAAATCTTCAATAAAAATTAGTTTAAAAAAGTTTAAAGGAAGAAAATGCAATGCAAGAAAAAAAAGGATGAAGCCCTGTGCTAAAAAGATAAGATGCTTTGGGCATTAGAGGTTTTGCAAACAAATAGGATCGGCGGCAGTAAACAGAAAGTATCTGAATTTGAAACAGGTGTGTTGACAGAGATAGAAATTTGGAGAAAACTGTTTGGGAAGTTTTGGGATTTCAGGTGACACTTCAGCTTTGATATCTTGAAACAAAACAAAAAATATACTATGTCAAACTTTCTCTCATGCACAGAGACGTGTGTGTTTACTGAAATCCTTTATGCACCTTCATGAAATATGGTTCCACGCTCACTAACAAAATGAAAATTCCAAGGAACAAAAAAGCCACATAATTTGAATAGTTAGCAAATAAAAGTTGACTCTATAAGGTGTTTTTTTTAAAAAAAAACATTACTTTGAAACCCCAAGGAACTAGAAGAGTTTGTTATGGCTCAAAAAGAACACACTGTTTGTGCGAAGCATGTTTTGTCAGAGATGGGTAAAGCTGCCATATCCAAAAAGGTTGCTTGTTTAGCTCTCTAGTGTTTCATTTTAAACAAGAAGACAACAGAGATCAGAGCAAATGGTCGTTTATGGTGGTGAGATGGTTTCAAATATTTAGACACTAGGTCAAGGATGGACCTACAGATTAACAATACTCTTTTTAAGGTTTCATTTCTGAAAAAAAAGGAGTAATATTAAAAAATTCCCAGTTTGCATTTTGGCACTTGTCTGAGAGCTTTGGGAGCCACAAAAGCGGTGATGGGAAGGCCACAGGTGGCTCAGAGGCCTAAGGCTGCCTATTTGGATTTAGCAGCTTCCACCAATTTTCTTCCTTTTCTGGCAGACAATCCTGTATTTGGAAGATGAAGATCTATGGATATTTTTGTTTTCAACTTTGGTTATAGTTGGCCAAAGCTGAACTGCTGCATAGTGAAATTTTGCTGCTGAAAGGGTAGTTTAGATTTAATCAGTTTTTTCTGAAACATTTGGCAATGTGGCACTTGTAATGCAACATCCATAGTATATGCAAAAGGTTCTTGTAGTATTTCAAGGATATTATTGCCCAGACTCAGTATACTTGCTGCAAATTAATTGGAGCATTTTGCTTATTGCCTGACAAACAGCTGGCTTCTGTAGTTTCCATAGTGTAATCTGAGCAATTGTTTCCTGGTCAGAATCCAAGCTTCCCGAGTCAGGAATTCTGGCTAGCTATTCGGGGAGGCGGGACCAAAGAAATCTGTAGCTAACTAAAACATACTGGATAAAAGAAATCCCCTATGCCTTTGATACAAGAAACCTGAGCTTTAGCAGATATTTCTGCAATATAATATAATTTTGTGTTGAAAACTTCAGACCTAATGCTACCTTTCATGCTAATGAAACATTCCTAGGTCACTAATTGTATTTCTTTTTGGGGGGGAATTTGTGCCTGTTCCCTGCAGAAAAAGAAGATTTATTTATAACAATAGGGATGTATATGTAACGTTTGGGCTCTGCTAATTTGGGTTCAAAAGCAAAATATATTGTGTTGAATGCATGAATCTATTACATCTTTGCAGCTCCTTATTAACTTAAGGACTCCTGCATGTCTGACGGTGGCGTCACATGACAGATTGGGACTTTTTTCTCATTCACTAAACTGGGCATGGGCATGGGCAGCGTGTGACACATCCGGCCAGGAATTTGACAGCCCTGCTTTACACTGTTCATTGTTTACACTGTAGATTCCTAGAGCTTCAAGGGATGAAAGAATACAGGTAGTCCTCGACTTACGACAATTGAGCCCAATATTTAAGTTGTTAAGCAAGACAGTAGTTAAGTGAATTTTGCCCTATGTTAAGACCTTTCTTAAGACCTCAGTTGTTAAATGAATCACTGCAGTTGTTAAGTTAGTAACATGGTTGTTAAGTGAATCTATCTCTTCCATTGACTTTGCTTGTCAGAAGGTCACAAAAGGTGATCACATGATCCTGGGACACTGCAACCATCATAAATATGAACTAGTTGTCAAGCAGCTGGATTTTGATCATATGACCATGGGGATGCTGCAATGGTCATAAGTGTGAAAAACGATCAAAAGTCACTTTTTTCA
>JANHFL010009075.1:19455-30381 GCA_032468155.1 Oxyrhabdium leporinum | reverse complement strand
TTTCTTTCTTTCTTTCTTTCTTTCTTTCTTTCTTTCTTTCTTTCTTTCTTTCTTTCTTTCTTTCTTTCTTTCTATAAGAAAGACAAAAAAAGTCTGGATAGTGGACATGGCAATACCTGAAGACTGCAGAACAGAAGAGAAGGAATCGGAGAAGATTACAAAGACTTGCAAATAGAAATAGAACGACTGAGGCAAAAGCAAGCAAAGATAGTATCAATAATAATAGGCTCTTTGGGTACAATCCCAAAACACCAGTTGAACACCATTGGCTTGACAAATTCACCACCAGTCAATTGCAAAAGCTTTACTCAAAACAGCTTACATGCTGTGATGATATCTTTAAAACTTTATAACATCAACATCTGCCTATCCGAGATCCTTGGGAAGGACTCGATAGATGGATAAAAATGCCACATCCTGTCTGAACATCTGGCTGTGTGATGAACCATAATGAACCATAATAATATCACTCTTTTTTTGAAGTTATCAAAGATATAGGGATTCTAGCTCCTGACTATTTTGGTCCATTACCAAACTGACATCATACCAAATCTACTACTTTTCTCCAGTAGGTGTGAGTATCTTTTACAACAAAGAGTGGGATGTATGTGGAAAGGAGGGGGACAGTTATCAGGATATCAGTTATCCCATTGTATAGGTAAAATTAATTTATCTGATATTGGATATAGCTCTACTTCATAAGAGTTGTCTCATCAATTTTGTATCAAATAGGTGAAGCTTTGTGATTTTGGTTTTGCCCGGATTATTGGAGAGAAGTCATTCAGACGTTCACTTGTGGGTACACCAGCATATCTTGCTCCTGAAGTTCTGAGAAATAAAGGATACAACAGATCACTTGATATGTGGTCTGTTGGGGTCATTATCTATGTTAGCCTCAGTGGTACTTTTCCATTCAATGAAGATGAGGATATTCATGATCAAATCCAGAATGCTGCTTTTATGTACCCACCTAATCCCTGGAAGGAAATCTCTCATGAAGGTATTTATTTACTTACTGTTTTATTTGTTTATTTATTGTACTTATATATCTATTAATTAAATATATTTTGCCTTTCCATAGATGTTATCATCTATTCCATAGATGATTTCCAACAATAGATATTATATATCTATTATCTAATAATAAGAATCCCAATTATCTACAATCAAATCCAAAGATTAAAAAGATACAGTTATAAAATTAAAGAGAATATTGTTACTGATGTTCAATTTATTATTCTAAGTTTTTATTATATTTTGAATAGAAAGTAGATGAATTCTTTTTTATCAAAAATCAAAACAAAACATTCAAGAAGTTACTTGACTTCAGACTTCTTCCTTTTGTGTACCTAGAGGCACAATTCCTCTAGAGTGAGACTTTATGATACATAACAATTTATCATTTAAATGGATCTAATACATTCCTGTCTTGCTGTACTTTCCATTAGCTTTATCACTGAAAATATTTAATCATGTCTCATTGAATTACATAAATTTATCAGAATAGGGCTCTGCAGCACTTCAGATTTGCTTCACATGTCTTCAATGCCTTAAAGCAGTCTTAACTTTTTCCTAAGACTGCTTTCCAAAGAACTTTTTGAAACTGAATCTGAAGCTTCAATAAACATACCAGTGAACATTGACTTACTGCCAACATCACAAAGACATTGACCAGAAATGGAATCCTTCTATGTTTGAATCTCTCTGTATGTACATTAAATTACGTACATCTTCAGAGACACCTTCAGCTGGATAGCTTCTTCTAGTAATGTAGAATAGGAACACTGAGATGTTTGAAAAGTGGAGTCCTTGATGTTGTCTGAGTGGTTTTCTTGCAGACATTTTATTACATTATTTTCTTTTGCCCGCCAAAAAAACAGCTAGGCCTTTTTTTCAAGGGGTGCCCTAATTTCCCCCCCATCCTGTGGGACTATGGTAAAGGGGTGCCCCCACCCCCCCATCCTGTGGGACTATGGTAAAAAAACCCCACCGTAGTTCAGACCTTCCAACTTCTCATGGAAAAAAAAAATCTCGCGAGTAACTTACCACAGTCCCACAGACCTCTTGCATGCCCAGCGGAGAATGGACCTGGAAAGCAGGTAAGTGAAGGGATGTCGCTGCCCTGGGGTTGGGGTTGGGGGCTTGGCATGGGTGCCCTGGCTGAAGCGTCTTTAGCTAAGCTGGTGCGGAGAGCATGGGGCAGCTCTGCACCCCCTACCTTGCTTCACCCTCCACCACCCCCACCGCCTCGCTTTGTTCTTCTTTGCAATGCGAATTGCAGGCGCACTGACCTCATGGTGGTGGCACCGACAGCCCCGCCCAGCAGGAGCCTGCTGCTGACCCTCTTCTGTGGCCTCTTGCCACCACTCGCACGCATCACCCCAGTGTCCAGATGCCTGACGGAAGGCATCTGCAGCCTTTAACAGAGACTCTATTATCGGCTGCAGAGGGCTTTCTCGAAAGCCCTCTGCAGCTGATAATAGAGCTCTGGATCGATCTGGACCTCTGTTATCGGCTGCAGATACCTTCCGACAGGCGTCTGAAGTGAAAATGGAGCCCTGGGGGTGCCGTGCGCATCCATCCGGAGCTCAGCAAGGACTGAGGGAAGGATGGTAGGTAGGAAAGTCCCCCCGCCCCATTTTCCTCTGCCAAAAAGCCTCCATTCTAAAACTTTAGTGTTCGGAATGGAGGCTTTTTGACAAACGCTTCCCCAAGGGGCCAGTGGGCTGCAGCTGCAGCCAGACAGTCGCCCCCCCTGCTGCGCCCACCCCGGGGCTTATTTTTGGGGTAGGAGCAAAATTAGGCTCACCCCCCAAATAAAGTAGGGTTAGGCTTATTATTGGGGTGGGTCGTGTTTTCTGAAAAACATGGTAGTTGTTGACAGCTTCTATATGACGACTATTTTAAAAATGTAAAATGTAATGCAGCAAGCTCACAATGGCTGAAAGTTCCTTGCCATTTCATTACTTCTAAAGTGGAAACTTAATATAAAGCTGCAGAGAAATTATACTAAACACACCTTTTTAAATCTCTTATTGAGAATAGCAAATTATATTTAACCAAGAAAAATTAAATTGAAGAATACATAGATGTTCAAGTTTTACAGCCAGAACTAAGTGTTCATGGGAGCAATGTATTACAAGCCACCTTCATATATTTCCTGATATAAAGAGGAACCATGTAATGGATGGAGAGCATTTATATGGCCCTAGAGGTGATTACAGCTTTTTTTAGCTGTAATGGGTATGTGTTGAGAGTGGATATCTGCAGAAGAATACCTAATATATGATAGCTCTTTCCCTGAACCAAATCTATGCAATGCATGTAAGTAAGATACAGTTAACAGTGCTAACACTTTCATTTTATAATATTTTATCATATGAGTAAGCAATGAAGTCTATTGGAACTTTTCCAGTTGTAATTGTCCTCCCACCCCAAAACATTGCAACATTGATTTAGGAGAATGGAATAGCTAGAGAATAAGTTTCTTTAAAAAGCCCTATGTTGAATTACAGTATCATATCCTATATATAAAACCATCTTTTGAAATCTCCTATTTGGTACAAATGCTAGCATAATCATATTGATTTGTCTGTAGAGAATAGATATATCAGTACACAAGAAGACCATATTTCACTTTTTACCACTATAGTTTTTCAGCCAAACAGCCTTGTTTTGGCAATGAAAACTGCACAGAGAAAAGCCAAAACAAGAAGTTGCATATTGTATATTAAGGTCCTGCCCATTAGACTGTAGAATCAAAATGTCAAAATAAGACTGATATGATTGCCTCCCTTCTGTTCAATTGAACTTCTCTTCTTTATACGTTTAAGCTACAGCTTTTGGTCAGAATGGATGACAAAAACTGAAGTATTAGTTTGGCCTTCCTGTTTTGAATTTGTTATCACATGATCATCGAGCATATTTTAGAGAATGGTGTCCTCTGAAATTGTATTTTCTCTCTCTCTAGCTATTGATCTCATAAATAATTTGTTGCAAGTTAAAATGAGAAAACGTTACAGTGTGGACAAGACATTAAGCCACCCCTGGCTGCAGGTAATACTATAAATTTCATGCCTTTTACCTCTTTTTTTAAATTTGTAGTTAAGATAAGAGTTTATCACAATTGCTACAAATTTGAACACAATTACCTGGACATGTGAAAAACAAGGGGATGGTTTAAATGCTAATAGCCTCATGTCCAGGCTGGTCCAGTATATATGATGAGCTTTCCAGAGTCCAAGTGTAATTTTACTTGAATTGTATACAGCGTTGCTTAGATGACAAGAAGTTATGATGCACCACATACTTTACATGCAGAATGTTCTGGGTTCAGAAATGCCAGAATCCTGGAAGACTGTTGCCATTTAGTTACACCATCTTTCCCCAAACTGGCATCTCTGACATGATTGGATTTCAAATCCCATCTACATGACCTAGGAATCCGGGAACATAGATCAAACTGAATCAGTTGAACTAATGGTCTATCTGCATATTGAATTGAATCTATATCTGAACATTTAAAAAGTAAGGGGGAGGGTCGTATCTCTTATTACTAGAATATGAAGGGTTTACAATACCGTTTATATTCTCAGTGGATTTTTTGAATACTAATTAACATTGTTATTTTGTTTTACAGGATTATCAAGCCTGGCTAGATTTACGGGAACTTGAATGCAAAATAGGCGAGCGTTATATCACCCATGAAAGTGACGATTCCCGGTGGGAACAATATGCAGGAGACAATAGTTTGCAGTATCCAGCACACCTTATGGGTCAAAGCCCTAACCACAGTGAAAATCCTGAACCAGAAGAAGCAGAGTTGAAAGCCCTCAGTGAGCGTGTCAGCATCCTTTGAATTGCAATCTGTCAAAACACTGTGGAATTTAATAAATACATACGGTCATGTTTAAGTTTTGCTTTGTAGAACATGCCATTAATTTCTGTCAGATGGGAACAAAGCTGTTACTCTGTTACCACCATTGATGTATGGGAGTTGCCAAGACAAATCAACAGATTATTAGTATTGCTATTATTATTTGTGAACAAATGTGTTATATTAACAAAAAAAAAAGTTCCCAGGAATATTCACCTGTTGCTGTGAATGATTTCTATTATACGTTGAGCATCCAGACCTGTTTCCACTGTGCCTTTTCAGGTGAAGATTTCCTCTTAGTCAAACTTTTCTGTCTCAGATGGAACTGACTGATCTTTGATTTTATGTGCAGCATGGACTAGCATTGTTTGAAAACTCTTGAAGAGTAGATTACTATCACTGTTCTGTGAACAAATTTTTACTGTTTTTTAAATAAAGTTAAGGACTTGCATTTTTTGTTTTTGCCATGAAACAATGTATTGGCATCCTGATACCAGGAAGCATGCATAGAAATTGTACAGTTGCATAGTAAGGGTGCAGCCGGCTTTTAAGCATGGACACTTTATGATGGAAAGCTGCAGCCTCTTCTTAGTAGCTTATTTCCTTGTTCTAATGCCAGTCTGCTGTAAAATGTACATTTAGAAGCTGAGCAACATGATATTTTCATGAATGTTTTGAATAAAATTCTGCTTAAAGCACTCAAAACTTTGAATTACTTTGCCAGGGTCAATGGTTGCCAGGCTTAACCCAAGAGCATCAGTTGAATAATAATTATAAAGATTTTCCAAAATAACTGTCTAACCCCAAACTTTTTTTGCCTTGCAAAATATGCTTCTGCCTTTCCCCCCTCTTTATGCTTCAGAATTACTTCTGCTAATGTTTGAAATTCTGTTATTGTTGCTTGATGACGCAGGATGTGATTACTGCGCTTACAGATAGTCTATAGACCACTGAAGAAATAGTTGTATAATAAGGCAGGACATTCATACATAACCCTCGGCCACCTTATAATTAAAATAAGGGCCTGAATCTGTCAACCCTTTCATCAGAATGTATTTTACATCAGATTAAAGAAGATAAATGTGAGGAACTGTTGGTACAGCACTAGATTATTTATTCTCTTCAAACTAATCACAAAGCAACGTTGTGGTTCAGAAGATAATTAGAATAGGTATATTATTCTGACCTAATTAATTTTGGAATTACCTACAATGCTTTTTTCATAAAATCAATTTTAGCAATCAGCTTGTCTTTTCAATGAAGGTATTGAGATTCAGTGGCCAATAACAGGGTTCTCTCTTTGGGATAAATGAATTTGCCAAGATCAGTGACAGTCACTTTTACGGTAGTAAGGATTTGTAGTTATTTCCAGGGGAATGAGAATAGGAGGTAGAATACATCTATTGTACATTTAATTCACTTTACTTTCAGGTTGTAGAACCTACATACCAGGATAAAAGGATCAGTAGCAGATGTCATTGACAGAAGAAAATGCTGATTGAGATGTAATGCTTATATCCAGAAGAAGTGACTTTACAGTCCCAGAACAAAATCCATTTGTAAGCTATGCAAAAATGATCAGGAGCTCTCAGCACACCAACCCAAGCAATTTACTATTCCATTAGTAATTCTTCAAAGCTAACTTTTTATAATGCATCTCTACTTCCTTTGAATAATAGTTGCTAGACCTTATTTAATGGTAAATCTGTTACTTATTTTTAAAATGTATTTATAAATACTGCCCATCTGTGCCCACAAACCAGGCAGCAAAACAAAAGGACAAAAAGATTCTTCTTTGTAACAAGCAGAAGATCAGCAAACTGCAGCTATTACTGGACCTTGCAAAGTTGGTAGAGATGGAAGCAACAAGAATTGCCTAAGAAGGAGTGTTAGGGCTAAGTTGGTACAGAAATGACACCCTTTTGTGTATTTACAACTCTTGCTTCTAATTCAATTTGTGCCTTAAAATCTGTGCTGACTCCTGGTGACCATCTGGACTAGTCTCTAGTTTTCTTGGCAGGTTTTTGGAAGTGGCCTTGCCTTGTTCCTAGGCTGAGACAAATTGAGTGGTCCAAAGTCAGTCGAACAATTTGTGCCTAAGATGAGCCTAAAACTTACGGTCACCCAATTTCTAGCCTGGTGCCACTATATCAGACTGGCTCAAAGAATTAGCAGAGTCAATTCCAAAGCAGTTCACAGAAGAAGACAATGTATAACCTCATCACAAACTGCTTCCTTATATATTAAAGGAAACACTTCATGCTATGCTTATAAACAATCTGGAAATGTGATATTGATTCAGGAGCAGTGCTCTATATTCATTTCAAAGGGCACAAGGAACACAGTGCAGTATTTTAAGGAGTTGTATTTAAGGCATAAATAGCCAGTTTGGGTGTAGTGGTAAAGCCACCAGAAAGAAACAAATCAGAAGGGCATGACTTCTTGTCCTGCCTTAGGCACAAAACCAGCTGTGCAACTTTCAGACAGCTGTTATCTCTTAGCCCTAGGAAGAGGCAAAGGCAAATCCCTTCCAAAAATATTGTAAAGGAGACTGCAGGAAATAACAGGTGTTCATGAATAGTAAAAACTGACTTGAAAAAACCCAAATAACAGTAAATAAGACATGAACAATTATGATCAGATAAGCTCTTCCCAAAAAATCAGTGGCATGCGAATGTTTAGGTGCCCCTAATCAAACTGTATCCTGAATTATCTACATTTTCTAAGACAGCTGCTTAGAAAAGCCAAGGGTGGTTGACCATAGACAAACATTGTGAATTTGGGTCTTCAGAAAGAACACAATACCATTCAAAAGACAAACTACAGTATTTTAATCCCAAAATGAGAAAGGTCTGATAGAAGTGGTTTCTATCTTCTAAATATCTTCTTCATTATTCTAAATAATGAAGAAAAGCTATTTGGTGCATGGTGAAAGATGATAAGTTTTTATTTGGCCAAGTTTTGTTCCTAGCACTGAAAGTAACTTTAAGGGCTCCACCTTGGAAAATATTAAGCAAATTGAACTTTAAAGGTAACTTACAATGAACATTTTTTGTGCTAGTATTTTGGAATTTATATAACTATTTTAAAAATGTAGAAAATTATGCTATCAAATAGCATTTGATAGTTTATGATTATAGGATGGTATTATTTGTAACCCATGATACTTACATCTCTGCAGACTTTTGTGTCCTCAGAACATCAGAGAAAAGAAGTCAACACATAATATATTCATACCTTGAGCAAGGAACATATCCAGTGTAAAAGTTCTTTTCTTCTGAGCATTTGTGTTTCCATGCATATTTCTTAATTGTCAGACAAACAATGTAATAAAGTTGAGATTCTTGTGGCACCATCCCAGAGCTACAACACTGAAGCTCCACTCTCACCTCATAAAATGATCGAAGTCAAAAATAAAGAAAATAGCACCACACAATAAAGCGCCAATTTAATCAAATTATTAAAAAGTATTCTGAAACAGAATCATAGGCAACTTGACACCTCCAGAAAAGCCCTACTCATCCAATTAATTTTTTAGAACCCTACAACTCCATCTACTACTCCTGTCATTGTCATAGCAGCAAGCTGACAGGCCGTAGTCCCTGCTTTGAAGATTACCTCAATAAAGTATCAGATGTACAGCCACTTTCTTGGACTGATCAACTTTCCAGCACTGAGACATACTCATCCCAAATTTACAACGAGAAGAAGACATTATGGAGATTGCTGTTCCAGTGTAACCATGTGATATCAGTAGTGCAGCAATTCCCCTGGACTGCCTTGTTTGGGTGTGGAAGCATGTCCTTTTGCTATACCAAGAAAGAACCACCCAAGCTGAGTAAGCTGATGTCACATCCATAATAGCACTCTAAGCAGGGTCCATGAACGAGACACTGTCTACCATTCTAATCCATCCCCTCCAAAGCAACAGTGCAAGCGGCAGAAAACACATGTGATCTGCAGGCTTACATAATAAGATACCTGCTGAAAGAAAGAAGAAGTTGGAATAGAACTGAGATCATAGGTTGCTTTCGCTAGTGAAATTTCTTTCTGTGAGTCCCTGAATTGTGAAATTCTGGAGTATCTTCTGAGGTAACCAATGGTGTTAAGGTAAGACTGACTTGATAGAATTTCTCGTCTTTGCCAGTAAGAATCACCATTTGCTTAGAATCTCTTCTATGAATAAAAGGAGTTGTTTTGTACATTACCAACCATTTCAGCTGCTACGTTTACCTGCTGACACTGTTGTGAAACTATAGAGGAAAATGCACAGCATGCTTCCTTGAGCTCAGAAGATACATGTTTCTATCATAGCTGGGAAGAAATACAGTAGGTAACTTGGTGTCCTGTAGATGTTTTGGACTTCTGCTTCCCTTTATCCCCAGGCATTATGTCAATGTTGAAAGAAGCATCAGTTGCCTTCTCCCAAGCTCAAAGATAGAAAAAACATTATTTAAAAATCCTACGATAAAAGTAAGTTCTAGGGGTGGTTTGAGTCTCACTTGCTTCTGTTTTATTTTCATCAAAGAATTTTAAGCTACTTTATTTGTTCTCAGAAGAAGATACCTTTTGAACTGGGCAGTCCAGTCAAAAAACAATTCATGTTCAATATCTTTGCAAATATTTTCAAAACAAATCAGCTATGTTTTGTTGTGTCTAAATGATGTGGAATATAAAGAAAACATAAAGCCAACTGAAAAACCAACAACTTTCTCGGATGTGGCACAAACTGTCTCATTATCTTCTATTGTATTGTTTTCATTTAAAATTCTTTTAATCACAGAATGCCAACTGAATCATTGCTCTACACAAATATACATACACACAAACAATAATGGTCTACAAGAGAACTCGCTTTTGAAAATGTGTCAAAATTGGAGATACATGCAAGAAAACAGCACAAATGTGGCTTTTGTATAGCTGAATTTTTCACAATTATTGTAATTAAGTTAAATTTGCTCTGACAATAGCAGGATACATGAAATCTGCAAAGTATTTAACTTTCATTGTATTTTAAAACTTACCAAACCTGTTTGTTGTTGGAAGTTATACCTAGAGATTAAAACTGATAGAAAAGAGGGTGCAAATTAGTATAATCTTTCAAAAGGCTGCATTTTGAATGAGATGTTTGCTTTCCAACTCAGAAGCTGGATCATATTTCATGGTCAAAGCTTGCTTTGAATTATACCCTTGAAAGTGAAGGAGTTGGCAAGGGTAGAGGAAATGAGGTGATTATTGTGATGAAATGAATATGTTGTTATTTGTGTGCTTGAGTTATGTAGCCTGACTTTATTTTAGGAACAGAAAAGGGTGTGATAAAAACAAATATATAGATGGAACATCTATATGAAACTAGAGTCCTTTAGCCACAGTATGACTCATTAATCCATTTCAATCTAAATATGCCCTTGTTCTTTTTAAAAAAAAAAAACTTTTTGGTCTAAGTGTTGCAGGCTGCAGACCATCTTACAGTGTTTTATTTGCTGTGCTTGAGATTTCCCATAATGGAATTCCATGCTTTCCCATTGTTTTAATCACTGCCTTGTTGTTTCAGCCTTTCTTCAAGCACCAGCTGTCCAGTCTGCCCCATATGCAAAATGAGTTGAATGCAAACTATATTAACCCCAGAGCATCCATTATGAAGTTTTGAGCTCAAAACAAAACACATTCTGAGACTTGACTTAAAGGTCAGAGTAAAAGTTTATGATTTTGTATAGCACGGTGTTTCAAATGTTCCGGTTATAGAAACACTGAATTGGGATGTTTGAAACTTTGAGGGCTATTTCAAGTTTTTTACGCTCAAAATAAAACAGATGGACTGTTCTACAGTTGAAGCAGAACAAAGCAAATTGTTTGGATGAAATGTTTTCAGTGGAACTAAATTGCTTCAATTTTGAAAGGGTATGCAATCTTTATTTCACACATTCCTTTATTATTGGTTTGGAGTGGATAAACTGCCCTGTTACAGCAAAGTTTTTTATCTATCTATCTATCTATCTATCTATCTATCTATCTATCTATCTATCTATCTATCTATCTATCTATCTATC
>JANHFL010009075.1:0-19355 GCA_032468155.1 Oxyrhabdium leporinum | reverse complement strand
CTATCTATCTATCTATCTATCTATCTATCTATCTATCTATCTATCTATCTATCTATCTATCTATCATCTCATCTCATTACATTGCATAAATCTTAATGCAAGAGAGTCTTTAAGACAGCCTTAGAAAAACTTTCTTCACATATTATTTGCCAGATGAGTTGGAATACATAGCTAGGAATTTCCAGATAGCATATTATCATTGTCAGCATTTTTACCTTGAACATGGGAGCTGTAATTTAACAAAGATATAGTTTGATCTAGTGACTAAGGTACTAGATTACATACTTAAATAGGAGTGAGATAAGCTCCTTCCTATCAATTCTAGGAAGAAAGCAACAGTGAACCACTTTCAAAAGTTTTGCTTGGAAAACTGCCTGGACTTGTCCATGTGGTTACCGCGAGTCAATGCTGACTCAGGACTGCCCTCCCCCACTTCCTCTAAGAAAGACCACCTTCACCAGTCTGGTGCCCTTGATATGTTACCCATCCAGAATGTCCCCCAAATTATGAAGTGCATCACATCTAGTGGCTGCAGCTAAAGAAATGTATCATTATAATGTAATGAGCTATCTTATAGCCCATTTGTAGTCCAAACCAAGCTTTTCCAGAATAGCGTATAAGGATATATTGAACTTTAACTGCAGAAGCAATTCATAGCGCTCTGACTGGAAGAGTGTCTAGGATCTCATACTATTTGAATACCTACAGATTGACAGATTAACAGAGTTGGAAGGGATCTTGTAGGTCATCTAGTCCACCCCTCCGCCCAAGCAGGAGACCCGACACCATTTATGACAAATGGCAGTCCAATCTCTTCTTGAAAGCCTCCAGTGATGAAACTCCCGTAACCGCCAAAGGCAAACTGCTCCATTGGTTGATTGTTCTCACTGCCAGAAAATTTCTCCTTATTTCTAGGTTGAATCTCTCCTTGATCAGGTTCCATTCATTATTCCTTGCCTGGCCGTTGGGTCCCTGAGGTCTTTCATATCACCTTTCATTTAAAACAGCTGAGATGGAATTATGGAAGTTCTGCAAACTAAAACCTGCACACAGTTTTTTTTTAGTGTTTCAAGTCCTTTTCAAATTCTGCTTCTCATTTTCTTTGTCCATTGGCATCCCTACATGCTAGTTCATTTTTTCCCAAATGCAACCCATAGTCCGCTATTACACAGGCCGAAGAAAATGTAAGCATGAGAGAGATTCCATTAATTCCTTAGCTTTGCTGAATAAATAGATCAAGATCAAGAGAATTATTTCTATGATGAAAATGAGAAAGAGAGATAGATACTGGAGTGACATATACTTTTACACATTTGTTTAATGTTTTATTAAACATTTAACAAAATGGGCATTTTCCCAATAAAGCAATACATACTTCTCTGCAAGCCTTCTCATTTGGGTTATTGAACATGCCAAATATTAGACAACTTGTACATATATTTTTATATTAGCATGCATTATTATTAATCAATAGAAAAAAATCTCATTTTTCTCCATAGCTAAACAAAAAGCCTATTTGGTGAAATTAGAACAATTGGCAAATTAGCCAGGCAGCTATACAAACAAAGCCTTAAAATAACCAAAGTCTTGTCTAAATTACTATAGAAAAATAGCATTTTGGTGGGCTAGATCAGCATTGAAATGTCTTTGAATATTAGTAGCTCAGGTTGTTAGTTATGTTGTTGGTTTGAGCTCCGAGCTTGGCAATTTGGTCCAGGACTCAGAAAGGTATTTAAAGGCCAGTGCTCCTCCAGAAAAGCACAATCCAAAGCGCACTGAAGATGCATCCTCAAATGGGGACGAAACGTTTGCAACCAAATCACCAAGCTCAGAGTTCAAACCAACCACATAGATTAGCATTTTGTTCATTTTAATAATCAGATTTAAAGTGCGCTATTATAAATGTTGAAATCAGTCCAAAATGATTTCTCAGTATTGGAACTCTCCATCTACCTTAACTATAGTTGCAGAGAGCAATTTAAATGACTGCTTCACCATATCTTTGAAGAATGAGTACTTGAATTACCTGAAGTGATGGAATGCTGCTGTCTCAGGAAAACTTTAAGGGACATCTGACAACTTATAAGATATCTAGAAACCCCTTTCTACTACATTTCCCAAAATATTATTTTTAAAGTAATATTTGTCTTCAAAGAAACTTTTAAATAACACATCTGAAGTTCAACAGCTTAAAAAGAATTCACACAAAATGATACTTTTAAATAAAATTATTACTGGTAACTTCTTCTTTACGAATGTTTATGTGTGTGTTAATTTTTAGATATTCTTGGAAAGAAGTATAAATCTTTATCTCTTTATCCCTGTCTCTCTCTTTCTCTCTATCGCTTGCTAAAGTTAGTGTATTTGTGTACCTTGCCACCTTGTGGCTATTTTAGATATTTGCATAAATCTGTTAGCAGCTTCTAACAGTAAATACAATGGACAAGATTTCATTAATGAAATCAGTATCTGGCAAATATTTGAATATCATTTTGTACTTGCACTGAATTTCATTGCACCTACATTTTTTTATATTTAGGTAAATTTTGCATATATATTTTGTAATACTAAGAAGCACAGTTATTTGATTCTTTCTCTCTCTCTCCCTCTCCCTCTACACACACACACACACACACACACACACTGGATGCACTGTTGCTATACATAAATGGTACACCTTCCTGGAATGATTCTTGCTAGCACAATCACATATCATAAAAGGACAAGAGTCAGTACACCGGCCTTTGTTGATAAGAAAGGATTTTCTCTAAATCTTAAGTAACATATCCTTGACCAGATGCTTAACTTATACTTAACCTGCTGCTTTTATGAATTTGGATCAGTTTTGGAAACCAGAAAGCTAAGAAATGAACAGGCTCAGAGCATGACAAACCATACTGATCACCTTGCTTTGGTTTTGCCCTAGCTATTTGTAGCATGGTGACTAGTATGGTTTGTCATGACCTCATTTCTTAGCTTCTATTTTCTTTTTTCTGTTTTCACTTATTATCTGGGAATCCTTGCAACAGGTTTGCTGTGGGAAATTGCCATAGGATTCTCTGGATCCCTGGGCATCTCGCCAAGCACTGAATCTCTCATTTAATGCTTTTACCCAGACATTTACTTAGTTATCTGTTCTGCCTTAAGAAAATATGTTCCTTTGATAAGGGACCTAGTTGCTACATTTCTGGATGGCCAGTTCATTGTAAACTACTTTTATTTCTTAGCAATATAACATCATATGATTTTCTTGTTTTGGTGTTAGTTTTCATTTATGTAACTCAAAGCTGAGCAAGGGTGTTACTTAAAGCAAGCAAATGTGTTTCCAATGATTTGCCACATATCTTCAAAAAGAGAAAGATTAGCGTAGTTAATAATAATAATCATATTTGTAGAACATGCAGTGAGTCATAATCATACCAACAAGACTGTTTTTCAAACTTGATGGTTCCATGAACCAGTACAATTTCAAACGGGCTGACCTATAAAATCCTGATATTATAAATTCAGGAATCCACTCAAAATAATACAATTTAACTAAATATAAATTGAAACCTGTAAGAAACACAGCAGTTTTGGAATGTAAGAATGACAGGAAAAATATCTTCCATATAAAGAATTTATTTGAGCTGAATGGTGTTTTTTTTGATAATAAAGGACTTGTAAAGATTGGTCTTGATACTTTACTCAGAGAACTGAAGAAATAATTTGATATTCTTCTTGAGTATGGATGGTAGAAATATGAGTGCGTAGAGATATTTTCCTTGTTAGCTCTCCCCCTCCCAATTCTTTTTTTTAATAGTGCTGATATGATTCACTGTTAGATCAAAAAATAGTTTTAAAGGTTTTACTAACTAAGAGACATCAACTGCAGTCTAAACACGCATGCTAGATAAGTGCTTGAGATAAGATGATTTTATGCTCAGAATCTTACTCAACTAAATAAGCATTCATGTACATGAAAAATTAGGATACACTTTCATTCTTAAAACCACAATAATGCACATCAAGTTGCATTAAAAAGGAAACATTATTTATATACTTTCTCAAATCTCAGTATTTTCAATGCAATTAGAACTATCAGTTCTATTAAGTTTATTGACGCAATGATCAGCAAAAATTTAAAATATACAACACAATAGTAAAACCAAATAGGTGAAGTAAAATGCTAACATAACAAGAATTTTCTTTAATAAATATGATATGCTACTATAATGGTATGTTAATTAATCATGCAAATATAAAGTATCAGTGCAAGTATAAATCTCAAATATTACAATCTGTAAAATAAAAATACAGGTCACCTCAAACAAGATAACACAGTAAGTCTGAAGTGAATAAAACAGAATTAGTTATTCTTGTCAATAGTTATGCCTTATTTCCTCATGGTGACAGAATCTGGCTGTTTCACAAACAATGAAGGGTTTTGGATCCTCTAGAACAATCTCCAGAACATTCAACTGTAGCAACTTTAAGATGTGTAGATATCAACTCTCAGAATTCCCCAGAAAAAGTTCAGAATTTTCCCTTCTGGGAGTTGATGTCCACACATCTTAAAGATGCTAAGGTTAGAAACACTGTTCTAGAAAATGATTCACACAGAAATTTTCTGGCCTTTGTGGGAAAGAGTTCTAATATATAATATATATATATTATATAATATATGAGGAATGAGGGAGAAGCCTGGAGCCTGGTCTTCTCAGAGGTCTGCCTTGCCTATGCATGCAAACTTTGATCCACCTGCACGGCAAAGCAGGAAAAGATGCTTTGGCTTAGCTGACAGGGATGTGACAATTGAATAACTAGCTCTCATAAACTGGACCAGTTGCTATTGAATAGCCTCGCTAGTGAGACATTTCTATGCAGATCTCAATTTACATTGAGACTACTGGATGTTTTATAGGCCTTTAAAAACCAATTTGTTTGGAATTCCAGGACTGCTACTAGTAAAGACCTATCCTATATCTAATGTCCTCCTCTACCCAGCTGTTATCCTCATCATTGTAGCTGCAATCTGAAAACCTCTTTCTTGTCTGTTAGATCATGTCAACACTGGATGTTCAAATCAAAAAAGAGTTCTGTGGTGAGTAGGTGCAACAACACACACACACATACACACACACACACCAAGATAATTCAGAGTAATTCAAATATATATAGTTTTCCCCTATCCAGTTGTATCTGACTCTCTAGGGCAGAATCCCACTTTCTTAGCCAAGACAGCCAGCATTGTCCGAAGACCCTTTTCATGGTCATGTGGCCAGCATGACTATATGCTGTGGTATAGGGAACACTGTTATCTTCCCATCGAAATGGTACCTATTTATTTAATCACATTTGCTTGCTTTCAAACTGCTAGGTTGGCAAGAGCTGAAGCACGTAATGGGAGCTCATCTCATTGCACAATGCTCGGATCTCGAACTCAGGCTGTCAGTTTTCCAGCTGCCAAGCTCAGCATGTTTCACTGCTGAACCATCATGCCCTCCATTTCAAATAATTTGTGTTTATATCCAAATGGAGTTAAATAAAAGTTTATTTAACTTTTAAGTGAATTGCCATGTGTCCGTAGTTAAGTTTAAATGCTCAGTTTATTTTATTATTTTATTTATTTTATTTTATTTTATTTTATTTTATTTTATTTTATTTTATTTTATTTTATTTTATTTTATTTATTTTATTTTATTTTATTTTATTTTATTATTTTGCATTTCATATGTGAAGACAATAGTGGGCAGAAGAGTACAAACTAATATGTGAAGCCCCTTGGAGCTTATAATTCCAGTTTGAAGGTAGAGTGTAGCTTAGATGATGAATATTGTAAAGACAGTTGCTTTTTTAATCCTCATTTCCTATAGATTTTAAGAAGCAAAAAAATCTACTCTATGGTAGAAATTCATAGTGTCTAGGACCGAGGTCTGTATTTGAGAAGCAAAAAAGTAAGTGGGCCTTGGGGTAAAAAACTAAATAAAATTTAATATATTTTATCATAAATATTATAATTAATTAATTGATTTGATTATTCTCTATGTATTTAATATTTGCCACCTTTCCATAACATTTCTGGGAGGTGTATTTAAGCTTTTTAATGGTTAGGATCAGAATGGGCTCAAGCATGAGTCTGAAAGCTCAGAAGACTAAACCTCTGATCCTGGTCACCGAGATTGGATCCTGCAACATGGTTCATGTATATTTGCCTTCATTATTGACATTTAGCAATAACATAGTCAGGTTTTTTACATGATAATATGGCCTTTCAAGTCTTCCAACCATATGTCATCATCACTTAACTAAGTCCAGCCATCTTGTTGCTGATTGTCCCATTCTTTCTTTCAATCTTTCTCTTTGTGAGAGTCTTCTCTAGAGAGCTAGATCATCTCATATTGTGTCTGAAGTAGGACAATTTTAACCTGCTCAATGAGAGCTCTGGGCTGGGTTAGTTTGTTTGATGATCCATTGGTTTGTTTTCTTGGCTGTTTGTAGCATTCTCAGGAGTTTTTTCCAACATAAAAGATCAAAACTGATTATCAGGAATAATATAGTCTACTCATAAATTTAAATTATGAAGCTCTAGATATACTGATTGATATATTCTTAATAGAAAGCTCACCCTTCCTTCCTTCCTTCCTTCCTTCCTTCCTTCCTTCTTTCTTTCTTTCTTTCCTTCCTTCCTTCCTTCCTTCCTTCTTTCCTCCCTCCCTCCCTCTCTCCCTCCCTCAATTTCTCCTTCCCTTTCTCCCTCCCTCTCCAGTTCTGGACCAGAATGGTGCTGTAAAGCCTCCATCTCAATCTAGATAGTCTCTACCAAGAATCTTTTATATATATATTTGAAATATATATATATTTGAAAATCCTGTTATTTGTTTTAGCTAAACAATTAGTTTAGCACTTATCAGGCACATTTAGAGATTTTTAAATATACCTTCAAACTTCCCACAGGACTTGTATCTCTCTGGAGTTTTAGATATATGGATTTTACCTTTTAAATAAGTCTCTAAAGATAAAAGATTGCTGTCTCTCTTTTTTACTAAAATGGTAGCAAAATGTTATACAAAACTACTGAATTAGCAAAATCAAATCACTAATACATTTCAATATCTTGGCTAGAAAATTATGATTAGTTATGATCCATTTGAATTATACAGTAGTCAGAAGCAACTGAGCTTTCCATTTGGGAAAAAAATGATTCGACATTACTTAGATTTATTAAATTCATATCCTCCCTTTATTTTGTACAGCTCAAGGTGGCAAACATAATACTCTCTTTTATGTTTTGTTCTACAACAGCAACCCTTAAACAGGGTTGGGTTGAGGAAGAATGGTTGGCTAAAAGTTGCCCAACTAGCTTTTGTGCCTAACAAAAACTTGAGTTCACCATCTCTTTGTTTCTAGTCCAGCAGTTTAACTACTACACCAAGCTGGCTTCCACTTCCACTTCTACTTCTATATATCTTGATAATTATTAACTTAATAGTTCGTGTCTCATGCTTAACATATTTATGAGCAGATTACCTGAGATAACAGTCCTTTCTCTCAAAACTATAGAACTTTGGAAAATGGAAAGTGCATTTTTTGATAGCTAATGTGGTGGTGTGATTATTATGTCAGACTTGAACAAATTCAATAAAAGTTCAAATTCTTATTTACCAGTGATGGTTATTTGATAACTTTGTGCCAAAAATATTCTATTTGAGAGAATTTGGAGAGGTTAGAATGTAGAAGATAGAGGAGATACTATTCATTTCTAGCTGTCGCAAGAAGATCGCACACAGAATGTGTGGCATGACAAAGTAGCAACAATGGTTTCTTGGAAGATCTATAAGAAATACCATTTGCCTGCAAGCAAGAACTTATGGAACTACAAAATAGAAAACGTCCTTGAAAATGACGAAGTTTAATTTTCTTCATTTTCAGTGCTCTGTGATTTTAGAATTCAGCAGATAAGCAGCTGCCACATATCACTGCAGACTTAACAATTGTTGATAAGAAAAACAAAATCATCTGGATAGTGGACATTGCAGTATTTAGAGACAGCAGAATAGAAGAGAAAGAACTGGAGAAAATCACAGCATAAAATGATTGTAGAAAAAGAAAGCAAAGTTAGTAGCAATAGTAACAGTCACCTTGGGTGCAATCCGAAAACAATTGCAGCACCTCTTGAACACCATTGTCATTGATGTTTAAGCAGAACATCATTTTATACTATGTATAGGATTAGTGGACAGCACAATATATGAGCTAAAAAATTAAATTAAGGTAAATCCCTGATAAAATCACCATAGTAAGGTGGTATAGAATTAGAAGGCAACCAAGAGGCATGTATTTGTATCATTCAAAGTACAATTATTTCTCCAGCAATTTGCAGCCTCCCTGGCTTCCTGTGCATTTGTGAACTAGGGGACCTTCTGCCCTGAGGAAATTGTTGAAGAATTTGTTCAGATCCAGTTTAGAAATAGAGCAATCATCTCCATCAGCAGCCCCCAACCTTTAGAGCACCAGGGACTGTGGAGAGAGGTTTTTCTGCAAACTGAAGGGGGCATGGTTTTGTGTGCTGCCTGCATCCCATGGATGAGGCTTTACTTGTTTGCATGACCTGGTTTCTGGCATGCCGTGGATTGATGCCTGTCCATGGACCAAGGATTGGGGGTTGGGGGTCCCCTGATCTACATAATTTCTCTGTTCATAGATATGGTGAGGTGGTGGATTTTTTGTTTTAATCCTGCCCAACTCCATTTGGAACTTTGGAAAATGGAAAAAGGATTTTATGACAGGTAATGTGGTAGTGTGATAAGTATGTTAGGCTCGGACAAATGCAATCAAAGTTCAAATTCTTATTTATCAATGAGGGTTATTTGATACCTTTGATACCAGAAATATTCTACTTCAGAGAATTCAGAGAGGATGGAATGCAGAAGATAGAAGGGATACAATACATATTATTATGAACATCTTGATGAAAGGGAAGAATAGTTATAAAGAAATACTGTAGAGGGGTAAAAGTTCTTCACCTCTGAAGTTCTTCATGAAGTTCATGAAGTTCTTCACCTCTGTTGGTTTTGTTGATGCCAAAGTATTGCTGTATACACCTAACTTCCCCTGTATTCACTGAGCAGGTGGCGGTAGATTTGTGCCTGCAGCTGCTGATTCTTTGCATGTTTGAGCCCCTGGTTTGGTATTGTGTGAATAGCACAACAATAGCACTTAGACTTATATAATGCTTCATAGTGCTTTACAGCCCTCTCTAAACCATTTGCAGAGTCAGCATATTGCCCGCAACAATCTGGGTCCTCATTTTACCAAACTTGTAAGGATGGAAGGCTGAGTCAACCTTGAGCCGAACTGCTGGCAATCAGCAGAGTTAGCCTGCAATCCTGCATTCTAATCATTGCGCCACCAAAGCTCTTTGTGCCGGAAAGAAAGGAAGGAAGCATCCCTATACAAGTGGAACTGCATCTACATGGAGACTCTTCTTTCTAAAGGTGAATGTTTAAATGATCATCAAAAACTGTGACACCAAAAATCACAGATTTGTAATTGTTAGAGATTAACAGATCAAGTCCAAATCTTAATGAATGTCCAGACTTAAAATGCAGCAGGTTCTAATTCATCAACTTTTTTTCCCCAGATAAATGAAAAACTCTTATAAATTATCCAGTTTTATTTGAGTAGTGTTTTTAAAATTGTCCTTAATGTTGTGAGAGGCTGTAGGATGGCCACTCTTTCTTAAAACCTTATGAAATGTTGACCATCTTCAACAAAATCTTGTGAAATTTGAGACAGGAATTCCCAAATTGTAGATGGTTTGGTGAATTCAAAAGATTTCAGCCATTATGTTTTATTTACCATATTGTTATTTAAATTTAGGATTTACATATACTTTCTGAGACAGAACACATGGGCCAGGATGCTGAGAGACTACACTGCCAATCTCTGTTTCTGATTATGTCATGCTCCAAGCCTTGTCAAAAAAGAACATTAAATTTGATGTCAAATTTCTGTAGCCAAGACTGAATCCAGAGCTAACACGCATGGGTGAATAGTTGAAAAGATCACACTACTTTTTCAGTACTGATACTATATTTCAGTCAATCAGATTTGAATCCTTATAAGGAAAAAATAACAATATAACAATTTTCTATTAAATTAGTCAAACATATCTTGCCCAAGGTATCTGTGGCTAGCCCATCTTTCACAAGTTATCTCATCTAAAACGTTCATTGAAGATAAATGCATAAAGTATTTCAGCTAAAAGCAACTAAAATTGAAAAAGGGGAAAAAAGATAAACACATTTTCTGAGACCTATTTTTCCTAAAAGGATCTAATTATACAAAGAGCTGTTGAATGATGCTTTTGAATGATCTTTCGACACTATTACTACTGCCAACAACAACAGCAATAACCAAAGCACCTTAGCAGTTGCATGCAAGAAAATAAAGATGTCAAGGCAACTAGATTAAGCTACTTTTCTTCTTGTAAAATTTGCGATTTTAGCATAATGTCAATAAATATTAGCAGGGATCCAGAGGCAAAAGCATTTTGGAGATAATACCTAGCAATTATCTACCAGGAGATGGCACCATTGACAAAATAATTTTGAGAACTACAAACAAGCTCCTTGCAGCCATCTGTTTATCTGAATATATTGACAGCCCCAGGTGTTCATCATGGGCCCAATCCTGTCAATTAGTATTCACTCCAGCAATCTTTCATATAAGCTTTAATGTTCTGGTAGTAAGGGCAGGTAGGCAGCAATGGATAGTTTGAGTCAGATGAGTAGCAACTTGTGAAATGAAAAAAGCTGTTGGGGTAAAGGGGGAGGAAGGTTTTCTTTATTGGAAGATTATCTCTGTTGTCTCTTTCTCAAGCTGCAATCCTGTGCATTTATCTCAGAATAAACCCAACCAAAACACAGTGGGGCTTCCTTATAGATAAGCACGGAATGAATCAGACTACATTTTTATAAACTGTCTTTCATCAAAAGGTATCTGGGGAAGGCATAATAAATACAAGAAAAAGTCATACAGTCATGAAATGCAATAAGAACAATAAAATGCCAACATAAAAGAGCATTGGCAAGAACAAATACAATAAACAGAACAGTCTGGCCAACTTAAAATGTTTCAGAAAACTGATAGCGTAAAGTGGAATTGGTTTCTGAAGAAAACAGATCAATTTTAATTTTCTTTTCTTTTGGAAAGAAATTTTCATCTTAAGTAGAAAAGACAGCCTGAGATATTGTTATTTTCTATAGGCTAAGGCAAAGGTGTCAAACTCGCGTCGTCACAGCATCATCACGTGACATATCATGACATTCCTCCCATTTGCTAAACTGGGCATGGGCGTGGCCAGCACATGATGCATCTGGTCCATGGGCGGCGAGTTTGACAGCCCTGGGTTAGGATATGGAATTTAATTGTTCAGATGAAACTTACCATTCAACTTTCTTAGTACCTGTTTTATTTATATGGGCCATTAAAAAAATAAACACCTAAATGGCAATTGATATCAGGTCATCTGGGGGATTGGTGATTAAGGAGAACAATCTGAAATGATTGCATTCTAATGGATGGTATGTTGGTATTCTGATTTGTTTGTTGGAACATTATTAGAGGTGCTGATGGAACATCGTGTCCTTGGTGTGATATGTCAGATGGTCTGAGGAAGCTTAGTGGGGAGATTGGATGACATGGTGAACAAGGCTGGGTCATCTTGGGAAAGGAAAGTGAATGTTTATTGCACTTGATGGAGATGGCTAGAGTGCTTGATGAGATTTCTCTAGAGCAGCCTCTTCCTGTCCACAGGGTAAAAGGGACTTGATTTTCTGAGAAACACTGGGAGATGAAGAAGCAGAGCAATCTCCCGAAGTATTATGGGAGGAAGCGTGCAGGAGGTAAACTTGACAAAATATGGTTAAGAGCTCACGTTCAGCTATATGCTGTATTGATAAGAGTAGTGAAACAAAATTAATCCTTTGGTGTCAATGCATTAGTGGCTTGAGTTCTGACAGTCATTTTCACAGTGATATGCATCTATTGGGGATAATTATATGAAGACCTTTTGTATGCTGCTGTGCAATATTTCTCTCAAAATCGCTCATGATTCAACATGGGCAGGGTCAAAGAATGGGATAAAGTCTTGCAAAGTTAGCTTGGATGAAATTCAGTTTGTTAGTTCTGAGGAACTGGAAAAGGTGATTTGCGATGTGAATTTTGCCACCCATGGGTTAGATCCATGCCCAATTGTCATGAAGCTACAGGACCAATAGTGTTGGTGGTTGTCTGAATCTGGGAAGTGGAGAGGATCAGAGGTGATGATGACCACTTTGAAAAAGGCAGTGACGTAATCACACTTTAAGGAGATTCTGGCCAACTTTGATAATGATTGTCTTATCTTTTCATGAAAGATTATCATGAATGAGATGAAGCTAAAATGACAGAATGCCCTAGACAACACAGATTATTTGGTTCTGTTTCAGTCAGGCTTAAGACATGGATATGAGATGAAAACAACAATGATCACTCTGGGACAAACTTTGCTGAGCTCTGGATGGAAGAAGTGGGCTCAACTTTGTTCTTTTGGATCTTCCACTGACTTTCAATATTTTTCCTGAACTATAGGTACAGGGAAAAGCTGAAGTTGTATAGAAACCATCTATTTTTTTTCTCTGTTTCAAATATTACTCTAGTTAATCAAGGTAAGCATTTTCCCCCTAAAGGTCTGTGACTTGGAAGGCTTCCTCCACTCTCAGCTATTGTGAAAGAGATAGGTGGATGCTATGATTTTTGCCTAATTTTATCTGGCCACTAGTTGTGGCCCAAGATGGTAGGAATATTTTGGTCTCCCTTACACCTACCCTTGTTAACTCCAGGATGGCCTGTTAATGCTCTGATGAAGCTGCCCTTGAACTCTATTAGGTAATACAATAATATGCTTGCTAAGGGGCATAAGCAGAACAGAACAGAACAGAATAATAGAGTTGGAAGGACCTTAGAATTCTTATAGTCCAACACCCTGTTCAAGCAGGAAACCCTATACCATTTCAAACAAATGGTTGTCCAATCTCTTCTTAAAAACTTCCACTGTTGGAGGATTCACAACTTCTGGAGGCAAGTTGTTCCACTGATTAATTGTTCTAACTGTCAGGACATTTCTTCTTAGTTCTATTTTGCTTCTCTCCTTGATTAGTTTCCACCCATTGCTTCTTGTCCTGCCCTCAGGTGCTTTGGAGAATAGCTTGACTCCTTCTTCTTTGAGATATCAAAACACTGCTATAATATCACTCCTAGTCCTTCTTTTCATTAAACTAGACATACTCAATTCCAACAACTGTTATTTATGTTTTAGCCTCCAGGCTGTCAAGATCACATAATACAGGAGTTGATTGCTAGTAGATTTCAGAGTACAATTCATAGTATGGGTCAATACCTATAAGGAATTATATAGTCTCACTCCTAGGTATCATCAGGGTCACTTGCTTTGAATGTAAATGATCCATCCAGGGTATGTTTCCAGATTAGGGATGGTGAGGACCCCAAATTATGAAATGAGGCAGATGGGGTGGAATGACTCTTTATTGGCCTTTAGAAATTCAATCAAAACAAAACTATATTAAACAGTTTTAATTTACAAAGTTGTTGGAAATGGAAACCTATGAGAAATTGTGGAGAGGCTGGAAATGTTAACGTAAACAACAAGTAGGACAAGAGTCATCTGCAGATTCCATAATAGCAGCTCAGTCCACATTACAGAAACCCCAGAAAAGTAGAGATTCCAAATATTCAAATAAACTATGCCCTAATTCACTCACTAATGTAGGAGGGCTGCAAGTTTCTACTAGTTTTGAAACTTTTGTGTTCTAATTTTGTGAACTAATTTGTTCATTAAAACTCCTTACTATATTGAAGTTTCAATGATTTTTGCTTCTTGTGTGATCTGTGTCCTGTGGTCTGAGGCTTGATGACACATAGAATGGAATATTGGTTATGGTAAGATAAAAATTAAAATGAAAACATTTAACATTTTATGTTTTTAATTAATCAATATAAGTAAATTGCCAGCAGTTCATATGAATATGTATGTATATATATATAAATATAAATATAAATATAAATATAATTAAATAAATAAATAGTTTATTAAAGACATTTTTATAGTCATGCATCTACCACAAGGAACTCTGGAAAGCAAAGAGAATAAAAAGACAATATAATTAAAACAAAAATAACTTAAAATGGAAATCAAAGTTGCCACCCAAGAATCAACCACATCATGCTCGCTCCGTCAACACCCTGGCTGCAATGCATGGGTGGGAGGGAAAGCCAGATCTCGATTGCTTTCTAAAACTCATAAGGGCTATCCATATCTGGAGGAAGACTGCCCCATAAGGTAGGGACCCTGACAAAGAAGGCACATTTCTAAGGCCCTGCCAGGTGACACTGTCCATCAGTAAGGATGGGGGGAGGGAGATGTCTTGTGAATAATCTGACCTATCTCATGTAGGGCTTTAAAGGTGACAATCACCACCTTGAATTGCAACTGAAAGCCTACTGACTCAGTGCAACTTACACAGCATTATTGTTACATAGGGTTATCAGGATGCATGCATTACTGCTTGTGAATCAGCTTCAGTTTCTGAATGCTCTTACAAGGCAACTTCATATAGAATGCATACTAAAATAGATGGGTCATGAGTGAGCATTTCCTCCCAATCTGTTAAATGATACAACTGATACACAACATGAATTTGAGCAAAGACACTCCTGACTATGACTGCCATCTGCTCCTTGAGTGGGAATTGTGGGTCTAGGCAAACCCCCAGATTGCATGGAGAATATAATCCCAGCCAGAGTTAAAGATGGCAACTCACTGTAAGGGTGGCCGTAAAACCCACAGTCATTAGGTTTTGTCGTTATTGAGCTGATGATTTTTAACTCCAGGCAAATGGATGACCTCTTCCAACAGTTTCATATGGATAGAATAGAATAGAATAACAGAAGGGACCTTGGAAGGGACCTTGGAGATCTTCTAGTGCAACCCCCTTGGCAGGAAACTGAACACCACTTCATACAAATGGTTATCCAAATTCTTCTTAAAAATTTCCATTGTTGAAGCATTCACAACCTCTGGAGGCAAGAAATGATCAAATGATCAAAATTTGGGTGCTTATGATTGACCACAGGGATGCTACAACTTTACATCTGCCCATCTTCCCCCCATGTATGTCCTTAAATGTCAGGAAAGCTCCAACAGCTCAGCATGAATCATTCCCCCCCCCACCTGACAAAGGGCCAAACACCTAGGAAGAATCCACAGCAGCTGCCCCATGGAAAGTTTCAAATGACCCAGAGACTACAAAGAAATGCTGCAGTGTGAAGTCTTGGGAAGGAAAAGAAGGCAGCTGAATATTCACTCTTAAAAATAAAACACCCTCCTGAACCACAACTATCCAGCAGTGAGTTTATGGCAAAGGCACTTAGACTTATGTACCACTTCATAGTGCTTTACAGCCCCCTTTAAGAAGTTTGCAGAGTCAGCATATTGCCCTCAACGATCTGGGTCCTCATTTTCACAACTTCGGAAGGATGGAAGGCTGAGTCAACCTTGAGCCAATCAGAATGGAACTCTTGGCAGTGGGCAGAGTTAGCCTGCAATGCTGCATTCTAACTGCTGTTGAAAAACATCCATCAATATGTCCAATGTTAGAATATTTTGCTTCGTTCTGTAATTGTAAAACAAATTTATGTGTTCTTCTCCTTTAATTGTACCCTTTAATTCCTTGTAGTATCCATTGTTTTTTTTAAATGATTTTTTTTAACTTCAAAAACAAAAGATTTTTCCTACAGGAATGGTCCTCTATAATTAATTCTAAAATCTTATTTCAAATTTATCCAGACTCTTAGTTTATTTGTAACTTTCTAAAAATCAAACTTTTAATCACCTTTTTGCTATTTATTTCCATTTTTAAAGTTCTTGAGCTTGTAGTTAAAACTTTTTTTTACTTTGCTAAGGAGTGAAGGAAACTCACCTGATGCTTTCCGACTTGTCAATTCAAAGGTTTCTAATAGCTATAAAGCAACTACCAAGCAATTTCTGAAAATGATTAGAAAAGAAACTGTGTAAATTTAGTGTTAGATAATTTTTATTATGGTCACAGACCATCATCAAACTTGGTGTCCTTTCAAAGGTGCTGACCAAGTTTGAGCAAGACGGCTAATCTCCCAGAGCTCTAAACCCATTGCAGGCCACCACTTTACAGACTCCTCATGAGGAACAGCCGCCAGGAGCACTTGTAGGCAATCTCATGTCCCCTCAAGCACATGTGTCTGGAAAGATTTTGAAGAGCCAGTGTACTCACTGGTTCTTCATTTTACTGTGGTTATCAGATCCGCTTTATGTGGAGCATCTTCCCTCCACCATTTTTTCCCTCCAGAAGCGGCTTTTCTATTCTTTTTCCAGAAAAAGTGAAAATGAATCTTTCTTTTACACTAAAATGCTCTAAACTCTAATCTGATAACAGCCATGATTAGAACCATTGCATCAATTGTCAGGTATGGAAAAACCAGGTGCACACACATGAAGGTTCAAATTAATTGATTTATTGCTAAAAACTACATACAAGAAACTTCTCAACTAACAGTCAGCATCAGGTTAGTATACAGTACATGTCAATGGCATTCGAGGATGGTGATAGGGGTGGATTGTTATTTTGTGGCTACATAAGACCTCTGAATTGATGTCTTGTTTAACTCCTCCCTCTGGCTATGCCAGTGTCTCTCCTACATCAGCATACCTTGGTAGATTTAGAACAGAGGTGTCAAACTGGTGGCCTGTTGGCCGGATGCATCACATGCAGGCCACACCCACCCCAGCTCTGCAAAGGGAAATAACATCACGAAACATCATGTGATGGCAACATGACGCTGCGAGCTTGATACTTGTGATTTAGGAGGCAATTTAATATACAGATATGTCCTGTTGATCCTCAACTTTACATGGGATAAATCCATATATGGTGAGGACGTATTGCACTTCACACACCACATTGCACTTCACAGACTCATTTATTTTTGTTTCAGAAAGCAACTTGGTTGTCATCCATAGCACCAGTTATAGAACTCAATAGAGTACAACTACTGCCTCCAGAGTTCAAACTCCCAGATGACCCTTAGATAGCAGTCAAAGTCAAATACCTTACCTATTACACTACACTGGCTATTCACTGATGAACTGCAGGATATTGGTGGTAATTCTGACTGTTTTTCTTTGGGTATTTTCTCAGAAGATTTCAAGAGCACTTTGCTAAGACTGTTTAGCTAATTCTAGATAAAAATAATTAGGTATAAAATATAATGTCCTGTATATTATTGTGGCATAAAGTTATATAATGGCACCACAAGCTATTTCAGAGAGCACAGAGAGTTGTTTCTGATCAATAACATTCATCAGAAAGATGTTAGATTCTTTAACAAATGAAGGTGTCCACATCCCAGAGATTTAGGAAAGAAATTAAAATCCAGTGGAGAACATTGTTTTCAAAGTAACATTTATTTAACAAAAGGGTTTTTATCCAACATTTAATAAATATTTCTAATTAGGGATACACAGTTCAGTTTAATTAAGGTCCATATCAGTGTTGCACATATTTTTCCATCCTATTACTGTCGCATTTGCAAATTAACAATAGGGAAATCCATATTATGAAACTTTTCCTGATATATGGAGTTTTGACTACACAACCACTCCTAACATGTTTCTTTTCTGTTGTTCTCTTTTCTGGATCTCTCTTTCTCTGATATCTACTACTTTTATGGGAAAATATGGATTCTATCTGATTAGCAATTGAGCAGAGAGCAATAGACAATAATAGACTTGGTTGATTCTTGTTCATTGCTCTGGAAGTTCCCATAATTTCACTTCTGTATCAAATTTATTTTCTTACTTAGGTATTAATATAGGAAGATATGAAGACCTACTGTTGACATTGGTGTCGTCACAAATTCTGTTCACAAAGCACTCATATAAACCTTCTCCCTAACTTTAGACCTGCAGGGAGTCTAATCTTAGCTTTAGGAAACAGGTAATTTGTTTTAAAACATTTAATCTCTCCGTATTTTTTCTGCAGTCAAGGTTTGGCATGATTCAGAATGACTATTGATTTCTCATTTTGGCATAGGTGCTTTGTTGCTTCTAATCAGTGACTTTATTGGGGTATTAGGAATGTCTGTGTGATTACATAAGAAGCTTGGTCCCTCGTGGTGAAAATCCTCACATCCCTGGGTTGGTAGGGTGCCAGGCTGGGCAAGAACATTGGAAAAAGTGTCTTCTGGACAGGATTTGGAAGAATGATTTTGTGAAATCTGTAGCTTTCCTGCCTTTAATCTCTACAATCTCTATGGTACCAGGATGGTTGACATAGCTAGCTGGCAAATTTGATTTATCCCTTTGTTTATCACTGGCATTACTCATAGGTTTCAAATTGTAATTAATCGGCAGAAGCAGAAACAGGCTGATGCCATAGAATATTTTCTATGGTTTCTGCTTAGTCAGTACAATCGGACTGTACAATCGGACTGTATTCAAGACCCAAGAAGCAAGCTTTCTCTATAATAACATATGCTCTCTGGAATGAGGTTTCCCAAATGAGAATGAGATCTATGTCAGAGCTCCCACACTCATGGCATTCTAGAGGTCCTTGATAATCTGGCTATTCAAACAACCAGAATAGAGCTGGAAAGGACCTTGGAGGTCTTCTAGTCCAACCCCCTACTCAAACAGAAGACCCTATGCCATTTCTGACAAGTGGCTGTTCAGTGTCTTCTTAAAAACCTTCAGTAATGAACCACCCACAACTTCTGATGGCAAGCTGTTCCACTGGTTAACTGTTGTCACTTTTAGGAAATTTGTCCTTAATTCCAGATTGTTTCTGTTCTTGATTAGTTTCTATCCATTGTTTCTTGTCCTGTCCTCTGGTGTTTTGGAAAATAAATTGATCCCCTCCTCTTTGTGGCAGCCACTCAAATACTGGAATACTACCATGTCACCCCTAGTCCTTTTTTTCTCTAGACTAGCCATACGCAATTCCTGCAATCGTTCTTTATGTTTTTTCCTCCAGGCCTTTAATCTTAGTTGTTCTTCTATGCACTTTTTCCAAGTCTCAACATCTTTTTTTTTAATATGGTGATCAAAACTGGATGCAGTATTCCAGGTTGGAATATGTCAGTGTATAAGGATTCATGAACTGGAATAGGCATGGCAACAAGTCAGCCAATGGAGACAGCCTGGCTTAGCTTAACTGTTCTGTGTATAAAAGAGTTCATTTTGTCTTTGCTTGAGAGTTCTAGTGCTTCTTCTTGTACTT
>JANHFL010009074.1:7088-22972 GCA_032468155.1 Oxyrhabdium leporinum | reverse complement strand
GGGTAGGGGCGGAGCCAGAATGTGACGCATACGGCCCGCAGGCCACAAGTTTGACACCCCTGGTCTAAGGCATCTGATATATAAAGTACTGATTTTTTTTTTCTCTAGGAGTCATCTAATACGGCTTCCTCTGCAGTACTGGAGTTTTTCAAGAAGAGAACAACTCAAAAAGAAAAGAAAAGAAAACCCCTAAATTTAAAGTTGCCTTCCTTTAACCAAAAAAACCCTTTGCTCCACACCATTTATCAACAAAAGTATTCTTTCCCTGCTACACAGCATGTAACCAATGCCACTTTTCTGGTGTTTAAAGTTTCAAGGAGTGAGCGCTGCCCAAAAAAATGACCACATTACCCTGTACTTTCCTCCCTGTCATTAGCAGATTTTCCAAGTGAAAAAAAACAACAACAAACTCTTGAACACAGGGTGGGATTGAAATAATAATGGCCGTCAAAAGCAAAAATAAAAAGGTCCAGAAGGATTTGCTTAGAGACATTGCAGATGAAAACACCAACATGTTCTGCCAAAAAACCCTCCACAAGTAATCTTTAGAAAAGAAAAGAAAAGTTTTGGAACACTCCATCTCGCTCTGCAGGGATACAAGAAGTTCTCATATCTAGCAGGAGGAAAGCAATGTCCACCTGCCCCCCATAATCAGGAGAGTTCAGCGTGGGTCCATGGGGAGACTTAAGAGCCCTCTTTTCAAAAAAAATATATATGTCAATATAGTAGTCCTTTGTTTGAAAGAATGCTCCAGTATTTTACATTATTGAACCAAAACCACAGTGAGCTGAACTACAGCTCAGCCCTTATGTGAGGGAAAGGAAGGGTGGGCGGCAGAACTCTAAGCTATGGTTTCTCACTCCTCAAAGAAAAAAAATATATGTCACCTTCTTTTCCACATCCCACATGAATTACTGGGTAAGACTAGTATTAGAAAGAAATGACTCGTTCCTTTAAAAAAAAAAAGAGGGGTGGGGGGAATGTGAAATAATCACCTTCTTTGTTCCAGGGCTTCTGCGCTGTTGGTATTAACCCACTCAGAGGGAGGAAAGGAAATTTGTTTTTAGACCGATATTGATGCGGATCTCAAGGCAGAATCCCTTACGAAAAAAAAAGGTCTCTGTGACTTTTTGTAGACTTTCCTTCATGCACTGAAATAAGTTGGGCTTGTAGGCATATTGAAAAAAAAAAAATCCTAGTACGAAATAAAGGTGAGCAGATGTTTGATGCGAGGAGACCACACTTTGGGAGAAAATAAGATTTGAAATGACTGTGGTAGGGTCATACATATAGGTAGGTCAAGATTTTCTATTTATTTAGTGTAAGGTGATGGTACATTAAGCCAGGAGTCTGCAATATTATTTCAGAGTAGTAAGCTGGCTGCCTAAGGTTGTTAGTTTGTTCGGTTCACACTTCTATGCTATATAGGGTGCACTATAGGGGGTGAACTAGCTCTGCGTACAAAGCAGCTAATGGCGTTCTACACGAGAGTCAGAATAACAGAGTTGGAAGGGATCTTGGAGGTCATCTAGTCTAACTCCCTGCTCAAGCAGGAAATCCTATACCATTTGAGACAAATAGTTTTCCAATTTCTTCCACTGATTGTTTTCACCATCAGGAAATTTCTTAGTTCTAGGTTGGTTTTTTCCTTGATTAGTTTCCATCCATTGCTTCCTGTCCCATCTTCAGTGCTTTGGAGAATAGCTTGACTCCCTCTTGATTTTTCTCCTTACAGTTGGGCATATCCAGCACCGGTTGGTTTCTTGCCTCCACATTAGTCCCACTGGAGTGGTACCAATTTATCTACTTGCAATGGCTTGCTTTTGAACTGCTAGGTTGTCAGAAGCTGAGATGAGTGACGGAGTTCACTCTGCCACACAGTGCTAAGTTCAAACTGTTGGAGTGCAAGGGGCTGATAAATCCAATGTCATTAAGTCGCTGAGCCACCGTGCCTTTCCAGATATAGTCTGAGTTTATTTATCTTTTTCCTCATTCTTTTCTTTTTCTATTTTTAATAAAAGAGATGAAGTCTTATTTTAGAGCAAACACAGGCTGGTTATGGATTGATTCCTCCTTTAGGTAGAGTTGCGATTGGACCATTTTGAAGAATTCTTCAAATATGTACCAACTAGAAACCAAACTGTGGCCATTCAGCCCAAAGGTTTCATTACCAGAGATGCAAAGTTGTATAAAAAGCCAGCTTGTGTGTCTTTGCCCCAGCAACCTGAAGACAAAAGCTAAGAGCAACTTGAAACCGGAGAGTTCTTTAATAGGAAACACTCTAATAGCAACCTCGTTGTAGCAGCAAAGCAGCTTAACAGTGTGACTAAATGTTCTCTCCAGTTTCAGTATTAAGACAGCTTTTCTTTTCCTTATATTATTTAACATTAGTTTGATCAACAGTTGTGCAGAATCCTATATCTCTAATGCCATTTGGGGTCTTCTGGGTCAGAGTAATACATCTGTGGCCCTAATGAAAATTTCAGATTTTCTTTTCCTTATGTCAAGGAAAAGCTCCTTGCTTTTCCTTAACAAGATGATTCCGGGCCGTGGGTCATACCAGCTGGGGATAATGGGAATGTCAAGGTTCTGAGTAATGAACCCAACCAATTCAGCACCCTGAGACTGCCCACCCATCTAGCTTCTGACATTGGATATCCCTTCCATTGGACTAGCTATTGGAGGGCGCAGAATATGAGAGAAGATCGATTGATAAGAAAGTTTCACGAGAAATATCCCCAGAAACCCAAAGGACCTTCCTAGGGACAAAGGGGACCCTGCTTTTCCTCAATGTGTATGTGCGTTTGATGTTTTCCAGGTGCTTCTCACTTTCTAGGGGGATTCGACTGACAACTTCGAAACGGATCAGGCCTGCCACAGCCATCTTTTCATTTCTCAGATTGCCACAGTGTGGGAGGGGGCAAGTCTGGAATGTCAGGTCAGACAACAACAATCTGTAAAGCTGTGTTAAAAAGAGCAGCGGCTGGCATCTCAGACTTACTTCATAATAAGCCAATGTCTTATTCTCTCAGCAAACTTTGATTGCAGTGTTCAGTATATACTCTCAACCTTATAAATGTATACCTCAAAAAAAAGTAACCTCAAAAGAAAGTAACCTCACAGAGAAGTGAGATGCGTAGAACAATCCTCGTTGTCATAAGATTTCACCTTATCATAATTGTATGCAGAGGTTTACTTATGCTTTCAAGCAGACTCATCTGATCCTTTAATACATGAACACACAATAACCCTCCATTCAGGATGATATCGTGAAATCTAAAGCAGCATCATAAAAGTAGTTTTCAAAATCTCCTTAAGATACAATGGATATTTTCCTAAATGGATTTTTTTTCTCTCTCTCTCTCTCCTTTCTAGTTACACCATTGCATTTCATACTACTAGTGCTTCTTATCATCTGTTTTCACTTCTACCAGAATTATAGAAAGCCTTTGGGGTCACCTGTTGGTTATTGAGAGAATTCTTCAGATTCCTAATTTTGCCAAGATAACCCATCACCTAAGAGCAGTGGTACTTAAAATGTTCACCTTAGATCAACACTGCATAAGCAAACTGATTGTTTACTCTACAATGGCGGGGTCTTCAAAGGCAGAGCGGGACCAGCATTCTTACATGCAGAATACACCATTCAGACACTTTCATTGTCCCTGAAAAATAATGTTAATTAATTTATGAATCTGATCCTCAACACAGCATCCTATGCTCCCCAGGGAATCAGAACACGGTGGCTCATGAGATTAGGTTATTGGGCTGACAACCAGTAGGCTTGCAAGGAATAATGGATGGAAACTGAACAAGGAGAAATTCAACTGAAAATAAGGAGAAATTTTCTGACAGTGAGAGCAATCAACCAATGAAACAGCTTGCCTTCAGAAGTTGTGGGAGCTTCATCACTGGAAGCTTTCAAGAAGAGACTGGGCTGCCCTTTGTCAGAAATGGTGTAGGGTCTCCTGCTTGGGGGGTGGACTAGATGACCTACAAGGTCCCTTCCAACTCTGTCAATCTGTTAAAAAAAAGCCGGTTACTTCTACAGATGGAATGAGCTCCCGCCATAAGCTCCAGCTTCTGCCAACCCAGCAGTTCAAAAGCAGGTGAACAAGAGTAGATAAATGGATTCAGTGGGCAACTTAATGGGGTCATGACAGTGACATCAATTGAATCTTCACAATAAAGGAGAATATAGGTGACACAGGGTTGAAGTGAATGGTCCTTGGTGCTCTCTGAACTTGGTTGTTTTCTTGCAGACATTTCGTTACTCAAACTAGGTAACATCATCAGTGTATTTACACAATCAGTACTATGTTGCCAAGACCCTTGGTCCCTATCCTGAATCCTGGACTACTACTACTACATTCATGGTGAGGAGCGCTGAAGTGCTTCTGGGTTAAAAGGATTAAATGGTGGCATCACCGTTGCCAGGGGACGCCCAGTTGGGGGTTCCTGTTTTATAGTGAAGCTGGACATTACAAATGCATTTGTTCTGATCCATTTGACAGAGATACTCAAGTGATAGAATTAAAAATCATTAACACACATGTACACACCATGAGATAGGTAGGCAAATCAATACCAGGGAGAATCCTGCCTTCCCCCTTCTCATCCCAATTTAAATCTACATCGGTTTAGTCTCTCCATGCATCTGACGAAGCGAGCTGTAGTTCATGAAATGTTATATCTTTTAATAAAATTTGTTAGGGCACCCAGACTCCTCCTGATTTTTGGCTGTCATAGACTAACACAATGTCCTCCTCCGATGTCAACACCCATGCAACTCTCTTTTTAGACTGAAAGTACATGATGACTCATAAGCAGTTGTTAAAAATGTATATATGTACGCCTTTTCATTTGGTGTCATGCTAGAATATTCCCTGTCATTAATTAATCCATTGTAGCTTAAAGAAAGTGATTACTCATCTATGCATTTGGAAATTACAGTAAAGGTGATGATGCTGCAGCATCTGATGGAGATAAACATTTTGAGATGGAGACATATGGAGAATTTGAAGAGCATGTGCGCTTGAATGCATCACAACAAGGCGACCCCGAATACTTACTTACTCACAATATATATGCTACGCTCAGCCAGTACAGCCACAAATCATAATTGTCTTCCAGTTTAGTGGGTTTTTTTGTGTAACCAAAGACATGACTGCAAATAAATACAACTCTAGAAACTGGTGATTGTTTTGCAAAGCAGAAAGCTTCCTTTTTGAACACAGCTAGTCCTTGATTTATAATCATAACAGAGCCTGCCCATCCCAGTCTTACGTTGTGACAGTCGTAAATCAAGTCACCCACATGACCAACCCAATTTTTCAATCTCTGTAGTACCGATAGTCATTAAATAAATACCATGATCTTAAAGCGACTCTCTTCAGAACAGAATCCTTCATTTCAGTTTATAATACAAAATAATATGTTCTGAAGTTTGACACCTCTTTGCAGGTCACCGTGAATGTTAGTGATGATTGTGCCTATATACTTACTTCTTTTTCCCCGTTTTAATATTCTAAGTTAAATTTAATGGTTTTTAAAAGCTACCATTAGATTCTTTTGTTTTGTGCTAAGTATTCATTTTTGAAAATGCACATGAGTGCTCACCCCCTTTTTTTTAAATAATGTCAGGTTTAGAAACAAAGGAAACACAGCTGAACAGATAGATCATTTATATGCAAGCTATTTAAATATATATCTGTCTAAATCTACAAGTGTTTTATAGGTTCTTTGAAGGGTAGGGCTTTGTCAAGACCACAAGTGTTGAAGTTCATTCACTGCAAAGAAGAAAATATCGCTTTTACAGCTTGGAAGTATTAAACTGCTATTCAAGGTTACTTAATCTCAGGCAGCCTACCTGTTTTCCAACTGTTGTTTTTTTTTAATCACTTAGGAAGGAGAGATATTACCTACTTTATGTAACTTGGCCAATTTTACCCAACCACATTTAAGTAAGCAACACATTTTAATTTAGAGACCGTGATTGGGGGAGCTGTTGGCTGATTCAGAGACTGGGAATCCATTTAATTGGTTCGAAAGTAACAAACTATCAAACTGCCAATCAGACTCCTCAAATCAGAAACTATTGACTTTGATCAGAGATACCCCACATATGCATAATTTTGCATTTTTAACACGTTTGTTAAAAACCACACATTCAGATTTCACTTTGATTAAAACAAAAACAAAAAAACAACATTTATCACCTCTAGTGTCTACCTCATTCCTGCCCTCAAAGATAACAATGGACACTTTTCTAACAAACAAAATCATTCTCTAGACAGACAGAAATTTATTTCAACCAATAGATCATGATTGATCAATATTTTTGGCTGTTTATTCTTGGGTTCATGAGCTTCAACAGTTTTGCCCTCTTCCTTATTCAGCTTCCAAACTGGAAGAGCAAGAGGATGAAAATCACAGAAGATACTAAGACTTTTCATTTTGATAAACAATTAGTCTTAATTGTTTAAAATTAATGAAATTGTTTCATTAATGAAATATATTCAGGTTACCATTTGCATAACAATTTGCTAGGTTAGACTTTAAGCCAGAATTATCTTTGTTAGGCATAATGTCAGAAAAGTATGATAAAGGGGATGTATATTTGATATTGCATGTTTTAACAGCGACAAGAATTGTAATTGCACAACATTGGAAAAATGAGGAAACACCTACTGAAGATATAATTAAAAAAATATTGGACTATGCAGAAATGGACAGATTAACACTGAAGATAAAAGAAAAAGACGACACAGAATATTTTCAAACTTGGGACTTGTTTTACCAATGGCTGGATATAAGAGTTAGAAATTAGGAACTTAAGTATTACTACGGTATGTAAACAAATTGATCCGGACAGTATGCTGTTCATTAAGCACATATTGTATATAAAGAGAATATATATATATTCACAACATTTTTGGAATATATAGTTTTTTGTTGCTCTCGTTGGAGCTGAAGAAGTCAAGCATTCAACCACCAAGACCACCTTCCAATTCTTAAAACGTGTTCCTTTCTATAAAAAGTCATCAGAGGAATCTCTCTCTGCTTTCATAGGTGTAGCAGCTGAGTGGTTGCATTGGGAGTATGACCATTCAATATAAATTTATGTTCTTCTGTTGTATAAAAAGAAGGAGATGAAAGCCTCCTTATTAGGAAAGGAACAAAAAAACCACCACCACCCTATTTGGCACTGGCATACATCTGCACGTAAAAATTGACATTTGTCAATCTAATGTTCCTTCTTCCCAGTATGGCATGAGTGGTTACTTGTGAGGACATTGTGTTGTAATTGTGTTTAAATACTGACAGTTTTAATAGTGACCAGCATGTAACCGTTCTGCCCCTTATATCATTAGGGTTGGCAAGGAGCCATTTAGACTTCAACAGCCATTTTGCCATCCAGGTTTTTTTTGTTTCTGGATGGGTGGACAGTAAACTGTAAACACATTTCAACAATGCTGTCTTAACACAATTACAGCTTTGATTGACTGCACAAGATGGGGAAAACAATGTTATTTGTCGAAAGCAGAAAAGAAATAACCCTGAATCTTAGGCGGTGACAGATACAAGCCAAAACAAGTCAAAAAAATATGAACTATCCATGGGGAATTGAAAATTAATGGTAAGGAGTTTCTATTCACATTCTCTCTCTTTTAAGGAGAAATTACAGCAGTTTAGTGCCTACACATCCACCATTAGAGGCCGATTTCAATTCAGTGTGAATTCCAAGAGAACAGAAACAGCCTGCCCACCAATCTGACATTTTTATGAGAAAGTTTATGACTACATTGATCCAAGTGCAAGGAAATTGGTTCCTTATCAACATGTTCATGTTTCAGAGATTTTGAACATTGTACTACTGTACCTCTTTTACATAACTCACTACTGCATCATCATAGGGTTTTCTGTCTCTCTCTAACAGAAGCATAACCCCAATCTTCAATTAAAACAGAGGGGCAAAGCTGTAGTACCAGTGATGGTGAATCTTTACCACACCGACATTTGATTCATCAGGAAATTTCCTGTGATTTGCCGCCTCTATGAATCAAAAACCTTGGCTGCAGGAAAAATTCCAGGCTGAAACTTACAATAAAGTATATTGAATAACAAATTTATGGAATGATACAGTTGGCCAAGTCCATTCTTCACCCTGCATGTTATCTAATAACTGACTCCCATTGATAGTGAGTAGCAAGCTATTCCTCGGTGACATAAAGAGTTGCAGAGAGCTTGCTGTTTTATATCATGTTCTCTCTTCCCACTTTTCTTTCAAAGCGGAGCTGGCTCACTTCGAAAGCCTGCATTCATTTTAAGACAAATGGAAATGGAACTGCATGGTACCCATTTGGTTCAATTTTCGTTCATCTAGCAAGAAACGGGCATAAATAGGAGGCTCGTTGGGACTCCATTCATGCTGTTCATTATCTAAAGGAGAGGGATGGGAAAGAAGGCTGTATTTTAAACAGATGGATCAGACTGCCTTCCTATTCAGCCACAGGACTCCTTTGACGTGAACCACGGATCTCAATAGCCACCTTCCCCTATTGTGTTAATTCTATATTGTGGCTTTATTTAGGAGCAGAAATCTGCGTTTGGCAAGTACAAGACCTGGTAGATAGCTATGTTATGACTTAGATGTTTGACCATGAAATGCGGATCAGATCAGTGAGTTGTAGAACATGCAAATATCTAATCATCAAATATACCAAATCCCATTCATTTATTGCCAGGTAGAGAGCGGAAGAGTAATTATTGCAACTCTCCTCTTCTAAATTGGTGCTGGACACCAGGATGACTCAGTGACATCCCCTGGATCAAAAATGAAAGCATTTCACAAAAGAATACTAGACGTTGTGGGGTCTAATATAGATATATCAGAAAGATTTGTTAATGAAGTCAGGAGCAAGATTTGAGCTGTTGGATTCGATGACCAAATACAGGCACTTCTAACACTTGCCGTATCAATGGAGGACAAGCATATGCAATACCCCAGCCATCAAAAACATTGCTTTTTTTTTTTTGCTGGACTGCCCAAGTATATCGCATTCATCATCCCTATTGGAAAGAACAGCCCAATGGAATCTGAATCTTATTTCCTCCTGGGCTTTAATCTATTTATTGTTAAGCAGAATTGCTAAGTTTATAATTAGGCAGTTGAGCTAAGAAACCAATACATGTAGTCCTCAACTTACAGTCATTCATTTAGTGACCACTTGAAGTTACAACAGCACTGAAAAAGTGACTTACAACTATTTTTCACAGGCCACGTGATCAAAATTTGGATGCTTGGTAATTGGCTCATATTTATGATGGTTGCACTGTCCAGAGGTCATGTAATCACTGTTTGTGACCTTCTGAGAAGCAAAGTCAGTGGGGAAGTCATATTCCATTAATAACTGTTATTAACTTAACAACAACAGTGAATCAACTTAGCAGTGATTCACTTAATAACTGTGGCAAGAAAGGTCTGGGGCAAAACTCGCTTAACAACTGCCTTGCTTAGCAACAGAAACATCAAGCTCAGTTGTGATCATAAGTCAAGACTACATGTACATCGAACAAATGGTGGTACCCCCTGTAAGGGAACACATTTATCTGATGGCCAACGCCTTGCATTACCACCACATATGTATTTTATCACTATATTTCCTTTTATCTATTTTACCCTGGAATCAGATTGTGTACTTTATTTTTATTTTATTTTATTGGTACGGTCGGAAGACTAACCATTTGTATGAAGTGGTGTAGGGTTTCCTGCCTAAGCAGGGGGTTGGACTAGAAGACCTTCAAGGTCCCTTCCAACTCTGTTATTCTATTCTAATCCATTAATAAAACTATTCCATTCATTAATAAAAGGATGCTTCGTTTCTCTTATAGAATTCTAAAGAATAATTTTTGAAAGCTTTCTTTGAACAAAATTAAATGTCAGACATCATTTATTACCCCATCATCCCCAAGAGCATATACAATATTAGATTTTTTTTAGCTTCTAATGTGTCATGAGCCTTTTTTACAGTTGTTCAGTGATTCTGATAAACACATAACTTTTTAAATAGGGCAATTTGCTGCAATCACAGCAAAGCAGGTGAGATTTCTGTAGCGTAGGAATATACAAAAGTGATAACTAGAATAACAAAGCTATCTTTATTTTGTTTTAATATTTTACCCTTTTATCTCCATATTATTAAATTGTTATTATATGTAATTAAGAGCAACCACTCTTCACACAGGGTTGCATTTATTTATTCACTTTATGCCATTTTCTTCCTACTCTGAGAATGTACTTGAAGCTGCTAACAGCATTTAAAAGAGAAAAACAGAATAAAGTTTAAAAAATACACATTGTCATTAACACAAAACTAATACTAGAACTCAGTTAACAATAAAAAGCCTGATGAAAGAAATATGCTTGTATGGATTTTCTGAACCTCAAAAGTGTGGAGGCCAATTCAACCCAAAGGTTGTGTATTTTATAACCAGGATGAAAACTTTCTCTTCTAAATCAAAAAGACTCTCTGACAACTGCATTTGCAAAAAGTTGATCTGTGCACACCTTAATCACCAGAAAGACTCTCTGGATTAGCTCACATTGAGCCAATCTGTTTCCTATTTAATACGGAAATAATTCTGCTTAATCGAAGCCCATTAACTGGTTGAAGACAGGGCAAAATTCCCCCAAAAAACTAACATTTTTTTAACAACCCTGTAATCCTTTGCATCAGGGTGGACTCGGAGCGACTCAACAGAGCTCAAGAGTTTTCTGGCTGGATGCCCTTCCTGATGTCTACAAGGAGTTCTCAGCAACCAATTACTCAGAGAGAGAAAGATCTGCCACTATCTAGAATTCAATTCAAAGCTTCCTGATTATAAGGCAAAACCTCTACCTCTAGGCCACCATGCGCCCTCCCCCCCCAAAAAAAATCTAACAAATAAATACTAAAAAGTATACTTGATCCTATTGCACCAGGCTTTTCGTTCTTAAGTTTGGGTTAATGTTAACCACATTGTGTGCCTGCCAGAGTAGAAAGGCAATATATAAATCCAAGAAATATATAAATCACAGACAAAGAGCACTTCACTTAGTAGCTTCCGCATCTCTGTTTCAGAAATGGGCTATTTAAGTCTCGTCAGCATTCCATGGATTTTTTTATTTTGTTTTCTAGAGCTCATTGACATTGACCCTGCCCCAAATTGAAATGCCGAGCAGCAAGAGAACTATGAAACCCCATGAGGTTTCTCCTGCATTTAACTGAGGCTGTTGGTATTCAGCTTAAATGCTTTTAAATGTAGCAAACACAATGGGCTATGGCAGCTAAACCAAACTCGTAGGCCAAGCATCCATCATGTCTCTTTTATATTTCTTTGAGCGTTCACCTATTTTTTTGCTCAGTAGATTTCCTAGCCAACTTCCACCAGCCACCAGCTGCAAATCGCATTTCAAAGGTCATATTGTCTTTTTTACTCCAAGATAGATCAAGATCTCTTTCAGAACTGTGTCACCAAATGATCCTTGGCAAGACTGTCCAATGGTTCTGCTTTGCAAGCGATTGTGCCTTATTTGGAATGTCTGTGTAATTTGTTGTTGGGTGGGTTGTTGTTTTTTTTTACAATTTAGGCACCACAAACCTAAAGAAGCAGCCAACGATACCATCTCCCTCAGGTGACAGATTATTCAGTTCTGTTTTGTAGAAACAAAATGCTACATTGCAAAATTGTTTTGCTTTTTTGCATCTACTGTATAAGATAACACTCAGACTGTATTGCTCCTATAGAAGTAAGGAGACCACTGAAATCAGTGAAACCATTAGCCATGGTGACAAAGCCTCATTAACTGCAGTGGAATTTGGTTGTGAGAACTCTTGATAGTTTGACTAAGATTTCCGTTCCACCTTTTCTCTAGGACAGGGGTCTCAAACTCGATTTCATTGAGGGCCGCATCAGGGTTGAGTTTGACCTTGGGGGGCTGGGGTGGGTGTGGCCAGGGTGAGCATGGCCAGCTCGACATCACTCGTGTCGGGGGTGCTTATGGGAGCCCAAGTGCTCTGCCAGCAAAAACAGGCTCCTGAGGTCTGTTTTCAACTGCAACTGCCTCCTGCAACTCTCTGCCAGCGAAGGGCAGCCCCACAGGCCAGGTCTAAGTACCTCGTGGGCCAGATCAGGTCCCTGGGCCTTGAGTTTGACACCCCTGCTCTAGGAGCTCAAGATGTGAACTGGCACCATAGAAGTTTGACAAGGAGATAATGATGCGGAACCTTTTCTTCTTTAGATATATGGAACTGTATAGTCCTATATAATGGTTGACTATGTAATATAGAAGTAAGCAACCATTGAGTTCAATTGCTAAGGAGTTATACTTCGTTTTGTCCTGTCCTTGGTATGGAAAACTTGTGTAGAGTAGGACAATCTTTCTCATCTTCCATCCAAAACCTTAAGTTGGTCTCAACACCACCTTATGGTGACAACCCAAATTTATTCTACCGTATAAAATAAATTGTTTTTCTTACTCCAGTGAAACTAGCCTTCAGTGTGCTGTCTGAAATAGTTCCCCACATCAACGACCAAACTTGAGTGAGATCTAGTGACTGGCCTCAAGTCACTCAATAAATGTCCAGGCTCAAGAAATCCTAAATTGCCATCTTCTCCGTCCTGATCCATCACTTTGACCATGATTTTACACAACCAACCTAAACAAAACCCAAGCTCACACACTTCAAAGCAACGTGCTTTAAATAGGCAGTCTTGTACTTTAAAGAAATCCAATCCATCCCACAATAATTTAATTGCTTCCCACTTAGTCTACTTTTTTTTAAAGAGCCTGGCCTGGGATAAGCAAAATACTTCTGCACAACCACTGATTTGAAACCATCCATCCCTTTCTTGTGGTTTCCTGGCAAATCTGCCCCAAGATTACTCCCCTGCAACCCAGTTGGCATAAATAGCTTCCTCCTGCATTTTTCTACAAAGGTATCCTGAAGCAAAAGGGAACAAGGCCCACTTTTCAGCCTGAGGTTTTAATTAAAAGCACTAAGAATCCATTTCTGACAGAGTGCCAGAATGACCCCTGGGCTAAGCAACCAAACAAACTCACTAATCCTTGTGGCCATTCTTTCCTTCTAGTAATTCATTTATGTAGTTGGAAGTTGGTCTTGTTTATCCTTCTGGAAGAAAGATTTGTGGAATTACACTCATTCTGGGGCATCCACAGCCCAATAAATCTGCTTTTTCACTGCCAAGCTGGATTCCTCCCTGCTTCATTTGGTGTCAATAAGACAGACAATAATATAGTATTTAAGCTTCCCTGAAACAAAAACTGACAACATGCTGTACAGCAATTGCCTAGCCTGATCTCTTTTTCTAACTTGTGCAGGCTTTCACACTTCAATTTAGAGGCACTATAAAACCTGTCAAAGTTGATAAGGAGTGCCACAAAGCTGCAGTATCAGCAAGTCATATCATCAATTGGAGTGCCAGCAAATCTACTGTGGAACACCTTAACTGTCAAAATATGAGTTGATATTTTCCCTGTTTTGGCTGATTTATTGTCAAGTATTTTCCAGTTATGCGTAACTATGTGTGTTTAAGACTTCTGAAGAAAATGGGAAGCATCTGCCTGCTTCTATTCATTTTTGTTTTGTCTTCTGCTTTCTTCTGGCATAATGAGAGGATATCAACGGACAACAGAAAACAAGCATCTGTCTCCTCAAATTGAAGACTGAAAAATGACTAGGCCCCCCCTCTTCTGGGAGTCTCAGTTGTAGACAATGCTACTGGGTTTAGACATTCAAAGCAAGCTCAAAGTCCTTACTTCAATTTAAGGTCAAATCATTCATAATTCTGTGAAAAAAAGAAAAGCAGACTTGGGGAAGCTCCAAAGAGTCCTATGACTTTCTTATGATTTATCATATTGACATTTACCCTTCTCTCTGAGTGTCCATAATGGTTAACATAAAGAGCCCTGGTGGCACAGTGGTTAAAGTACATTATTGCAGGCAAACTCTGCCCACAGTCTGGAGTTTGATCCTGATAGGGCTCAAAGTTGACTCAGCCTTCCATCCTTCAGAGGTTGGTAAAATGAAGAACCAGATAATTGGGGGCAATATGCAAATAAGGCTTCTATCTTGTAAACTACCCAGACAGTGCTGTAAATTACTGTGGGGTGATATATAAGCCTAAATGCTATTGCTATTTTTTTTCTTTGCAAAACTCCTGTAATGCCTGGGAGACCATGACTGCCCAAAGTCATCCACTGATCTCAGGAGTTGAGGGAAGACTCGAATTTAGTGGTGGGAATAGCAGGCAGTATACCATTGTCCACTGTGGACAATGCAAACATTGGGCACCGTCCTGAATGCAAATTTCTATAGCCCACCTCAAAATCAGGGTCATATGTTAAGATCCCCATCTTGACTGAAGACTCTCAGAATCACAGTGGGTAGGGAAAGCTTAATCCTTAATCCTGCTGTAGTTATGACAAAAATTTCTCTCAGACATACAAATAAGACACACACATTATCGAAATAAGATGAGTCATTAAATTGACAAAATACTTGAATAATAGATGTATAGGAATCACATTCATATTTATTCCTAAAATTGAACTTGAAGTCTTTTTAAAATCTTCTGAAAGTCTCTCTTACTTTTGTTTATCTGCAAAGATAAACAGTTCAGTCGATCAATGTTCTTTTCTCATTGGGTTCTGATCCAATCAAATTTAACCCTAGTCCTTTGTAACAATACACCCAACCAAATAAATGAGACCTGGTAGTTGAGTACAGCAGTTGATTGGCTGTTTTTATTGGGTTTTTGTTTCTCGAATTCAATCTGCTTTTGTAAATTTCAGTCCATAACCAGTTTAAGGATATGCTGAAAACATAGTCAATTACTGTATCCATAACTTCTCTGTACTTCAAAGGTGCTAGTGCTTCATTACAATATAATATTCCCACCTCTTACAGTATAAATAACAGATTCAATAGCATTCATTTCCATCCATTACCCCAAACTATCTTAAACTAGCCATACTTGGCAACCATATTTCCTCCAACTGGTCGTAATTTAATCTTTTTGCAAAAGAATTGCTGAGGGGATTAAACATTCTTGTTAATAACTACACTCTTAATTCCTGGCCTTGGAGAGTTTCCATCACACAGAGGGAGAATTGATTTAGCAAAACCCTGCAAGAGTTCTCATTAAAAAAAAATAGCATAATTGATTTGTAATTATCATCAGGGATGCAAAACTACTGCTAACCTAATTGTAAAATATATTGTTCCTTTCAGGTCTTAATGTATCGCCTCAAGTGATCCCCATTTAAGCACCAACAGACTACAGTAAATAGAATGACAGCAGGAAGTCTGAGAAATAAGAGTTCTCCTGACTTCTCTGTGCAATAAAAGATGTTCTCTTTTTGACTATTGTTCAGTCCATTAGTGTAAAGCCGGGATGTTTTTCTCACAGTGTGATGCAGACCAGGTGTCGGGGCTTCAAAGCAAGACCATATTTTGCAATAAAACCCAACTTTCTGTAAATTTTCCACCATCTGTTCATCTGGGCAATGAAGAAAATTGCTGTCTAATCTTCATGTCTTCTCAGCGTCTCTCATCCCAAAGTTTAAGAACATATACACAGCTCCTGAAGATAGAGATTGCCTACTGTCTTGACCTATGAGAATTTTCAACGCTATTTTATTTTCTTTAAAAGATGGGGCCTGTGTGTAAATTGAAATTGTATTTTACAATATGTATCAGTATTAAAAGGAAAAGACTCCGGTCAAGTTTCTTTTCTGGTGACTATAAACACACATCTGTGTAGCTTTCTGGGTAACGATAGATAAATGCTTTGACTCTGGGTGGGGTTTTTTTTTGGGG
>JANHFL010009073.1:16843-36155 GCA_032468155.1 Oxyrhabdium leporinum | reverse complement strand
AATAATAATAATAATAATAATAATAATAATAATAATAACAACAACAACAACAACAACAACAACAACAACAACAACAAAGTAACAACATCCAAGCTTGAGATATATATATCTATACAGTCTTTGGAAAATAAATATTTTGATAAATAGCAAGTGTGTGTGTGTGTGTGTGTGTGTGTGTTCACAATATATTTATTTTCCAAAGACTTTATAGAAGGAAAAATCAACTGTACTTGGGATGCAGAATAATCCAAAATACTTCACTACTCATGAACAGAAAGGAAGTTTTATTTTGGGATATGTATTACATATTTAATCTGCTTTTCCTCTATTGAATCCAGAGTATAGTCCATAGCATTATTATGTTTTATTCTCCCAGCAGTGATTCTCTAAACGGAGGAATTTAGACATACCGCACAAAATTAAATCGTGTTGGAATTGAGGCCATACCTCTGTCTTGATGCAACATTCCATGTGCTATACCAGAAAGAAAGGAAGAAATTATCATTTGATATACATTAGGTCTCTCTTAATTCCCATATCGGTCAACTCTCAGCAATAGATTAACACATTTTTCGCATATTTTGCATTTTTAATGATTCCCAGCCAGATAGTATTTTTTTCCAAGAACAGTTGTTCTTACCTTGGGTTTATTAATATTAGGCTTTATCACTGCTTCCTTAACTGGAATTATTTATTTCTTAATAACACATTTACTGTTTTGAAGTTCATATAATAATGTATAATCAGGCAAATCATCAAGATATTTTGCACAGAAATCCTAACCATCCCAGGGATGATATTTGATTTGAACTGTTCTTGAAAGCTCCAAATAATTATTTCCTTTGCCCTTGTGTTGCTTGGTGCAGTCATCAAATAAGTATTGTCCCAAGGAGATAAAGTTGAAGCAAAGTAGCTGCTTTCCTCCCTACAAATCCATGCTTTTGTTTTAATTAGAATGACTTTGTGTTATTCTCTTTAATTAGAATATTAGTTAACTAATTCCTGTGAAAATGTATGTACAAAAAATACTTTAAGATAACACTTCAAGTTATTTAATAAATGACAAAATGCCAAAGCCATACTGATTTGTTCAATTATGTTCTTGAATAATCTAACCACAATTTGGGATTCATCCAATTGTTCTTTTTTATAGGAAAAGGAGAGTCAATTTTAAGTAAGAACTGTTGCGTGCCTTTTAAACAAAAAAAAATGGACAGTTATTCAAAATCATATTTAAGCCCATAAATTATTGGCAACAAGTTGCTTTTGTGTTTTGGTTGCTGCCAGTAATCCTCAAGGCCCTGAAAAGCATTTATACTTGATCCTTTGTTTTCTCATCCAATGGGTCATTGAACAGAAATTTCACAATTACTAGTTTGACACTTTGGGGAACTTGGAAAGTTTCAGATGTGATTCGGAATGTCAATTTTTTCATTCTTCATAACACGCCCCTACTGAGGTATCTGGCCTTCAGAACTTGATGTTTGAGTTACGATGTTTCTCAGATTAATCTTAATTAAGGTCCGAATGCTGTATTACTCATTTTAAAAGGACTTGAAGGAAGAACTGTACCTTCTTGAATAGAGAATATGTGAAGGTGTCATGAGGCTTTTATCATAGGTGCTAAAAACAACATCATGTAGAAAGCATAAGGAAGATTTGATCTAAACCTTTAACATGATTAGTAACAGAGTTCTGATGAACTTTTAAAAAAAGTTAGTTGGGCTATTTTTTCTATTTCTGCTACTTTTTCCCCATTTCCCTTTTTTCTACAAATTGCATATGTTCCAATCCCTAATTAAAACTGGAAAAATATAATTACTAAGAGGTCAACTGAAGTCGATAAATTCAGAGCTTTTAAATTAAGGATATTGATACTTGATTAGAAAGCTCTAGGTTTTTGCTCCATATGAATAGGACTCTTAATTTTATTTTCAGATGTTTGGATATAAGGTCACAAAATTTCCTTGCCTAGGCAAGAATAATACAGGATTTGTTGGCTGTTGGAACCCCCCCCCCCCTTTCATTTTTCCTTATCTTCCCTTAAACTAGATTTGGTTCTAGTTTTGAATAGATACATTGAGCCTGGAATTGTGACTGCAGTTTTTATATCATTCTCCCTTTTTTTCTAGGTAAACCATAATTGCATGATATAAACTATTTGTCTCTATATTAAATGTTGGGTCAAATTTGCAATTAAACACTATCCTATTTTGGCAAGTAACTATTTTTTAAGGGAAAGGCAGTAGTATTTCTGGTAGCTTGATGATCAGATTTAGTTTATTGGAGGGCCCATTGTACAAGTAGTCATTGACTTAACAGCCATTTGTTTAGTGACCATTTGACATTTCAGCAGCAGTGAAAAAACTGACATATGGCCAGTTTTCACATTTATAACCGTTGCAGCATCCCCGTGGTCAAGTGATCAAAATTCGGATGCTTGGCATCTGGTTCATATTTTTGACAGTTCCACTGTCCCGGATCATATGATCACCATTTATAATATTCTCAGCTGTCTTCTGACAAGCAAAGTCAATAAGGGAAACCAGATTTGCTTAATGACTACATGATTCACTTTACACCTGCTGTGTTTTGCTTAACAACTTGAGGTGCAAAAAAATTTAATGAAACTTTCATTTTGGGTTTCACTGATTAGATAGTTTTGTTGATATAGGAATGGCTAGTTTATACTATTATGTTGTCAACAGGAAGGTCATCCGGCCAGTAAACACTCAGCTCCATTCAGTTGCCCAGACTCTACCCTGCAAAAGTTTATGGGTTCGTTAAAAGAGGATGATGATGAGTTTATACTACTACGTAAAAGTAAAAAGTTGATGTTTGATGTTACTATCTTATCTTACTGTACCAAAGGAAGTCGGAAGGCAAGACAATGCCTTTTCTTTCTTTTTCCCTTCTTTTCTACACTTTTCCCTTCCCTTTCCCCTTCCCTATTTTTTCTATTTGTTTTTGTATTTTATACTATAAACTGATAAAAAAAGAAAAAACTGTACAACTGTGGCAAAAAAAAGATCATAAAATAGAACAAAACCCACTTAACAATTCCCTTGCTTAGCTATGGAAATTTTGGGCTCAGTTATGGTCATAAATCTGTATTTATAAATGTTTTTGAAAAGCAGCTGGGAAGTTCAGTTAGTTAGAAATACTGCAGTAATATTCACTGCAAACTAATATGTAAAAATAATAAATGTAAAAAAAAAATAATAATAATAAATAATATTCATTATAGAAATTAATACTATTTTTGGCACCTACATTTCTCCGGTCATAACTCAAAACACTTTTGCTCCCTTTTAAACCTACGATTAGGACAGGGCATATAATTTAATATTATGGGAAAGCCATGGCAGCGCAGTAGTTAGAATGCAGTATTGCAGGCTAATTCTGCCGACTGCCAGCAGTTTGGCAGTTCGAATCTTACCAGGCTCAAGGTTGACTCAGGCTTCCATCCTTCTGAGGTCAGTAAAATGAGGACCCAGATTGTTGAGGACAATATGCTGACTCTGCAAACTGCTTAGAGAGGGCTGTAAATCTAAATGCTATAGGTGCTATGGGAGAGTACTAATACAGCAGAACTAAACTTTTCCTTCAGTCTGCAGACCAGTTAGCCTGAGAGGCTATGCAAAAAGCTAAAGGGAAGTAAATTAACTCCACTTGGTGTAACACCAAGTATTTTAGGGAGCACTTTCCTATATTAATCTGCCTGCTTGCTCTAATTTTTACCAGGGTTCAACTTCTTTTTTCCATTGTCTCCAAAGGATGGCTGAACACATGTGCCATTTTCAGTTTCTCTTTGGAAACTTGCCTGTGCCCCCTCTCTTATTTTGCCAGACATACAGTAGGTCTTGCTTGCTCTTATATTATTATTATTATTATTTTATATTTATATACCGCCCCATTCCGAAGACTCGGGGCGGTTCACAGCTTTTATTAAAAAACAATATAGAATACAAGTTTAAAATTAATTAATTAATTTATACATTCCTGTTGCTTAGGAGGTTGGTTCATTTTTGCTTGCATTTATTATTCTGTTTGCTTTTCGTAATCTGTAAACTGCTCTGAAGGTTTTCAGTGTGGAAGAACAGCCCAGCAATTTTCCTAATAATTTTTAAATTAATAAATGCTCTTTCTACGGTGTCAGAAACAAGTCAAAAGTTGTGAGGCACTAAATATAGCCAAAACCCCCCTGGCATAATGATTACTAATAATCGGAACTGGTCTCATTGCTTTAGGCAACATAACATAGCTGCCCGCACTGTTGAGAGCTGAACAGGTTGCAGGAAAGATAGTAATTTGCAGTTATTTTGATAAGGCTGTATAACACTAATTCTGATATTTTAATTACAATTTTTTTTGGTAGCTTCTTCATTCCAGTTAATGGCTTTCGCTTGTTTTGTTTGTGTGAGACAGGATAATTAAGTCTGGAAGGGAGTTTGAGCAAATCACTTGGAATTCTATCTGTATTTTTTATTTATTTATATTTTTGCCTGAGAATGGTTGTTGCTTAAATCAGGCAAAAGTAAATTGCAGTGATGCATAGCAGCAGGTATTTGTAATCCTTTTGCCTGTGCTTTCTCTCCATTTTCTACTTAGTTCATTCTAGCACTAGTTTTTTGCTTGAGTGATGATTTGTAATTCTACATTGCATGACTCTGGAGAGGATTATCCTTTACAATTTTTACAACTGGATTTGACCACTGAATTTAATCTACCCAGTAAATCCAAAGAGAGAATACTGCAACTTTTTTTTGTAAATAGTAAAAACACTGCCTCTTGAATGGATTATGATAAAATATGTATCATATGTTGCTTTTTGCACTAGGAAGTTTGACCAGCAATTTAGCAAGATATAACTTTATCGAACTGAACCCTGAGTTTGAAAATAGTGTATTTATTTGTAATAAAAATAAAAATATAAAGACAATTATAAATATAAGAACAACTAAAATTACAAAGGGTTAAATACATATTAAAAATTAGGGTTAGATCACCAACTACTGCTCAGGATAAGGCAGTTACAAGTACAAGACAAATGTAGTCAGTTTTAGGGATCATACTAAGTCATACTAAGTCATAGCGTTGTTTGACTTTGGTTTAATGCCATGCATAAACCCAGTCATACTATTTTGTAAATCATAGATTACATCTTATCCGGCACATATCAAATAAAACATAATTAAGCATCCTAACTTTTGACAAGAAGATAGCCAGGCATCAAATCAAGCAGCACTATCTGTGCTTGTCTAATTCCAAATTACTTACATAAACACTCTGGTCTATATAATGCTGCATAATAATTATAGTGTGAAGGAAATATAAAGGGAATTTAAATCCTTATATGGTTTAGAAGCTGAATTTATTGATTCAGAGGATCTCAGCATCAGAAATGAATAGAAAATGACTTCAGTTTTTAGTGTAGGAAGAAAATCGTAATATGAATAGCAATAGCACTTAGCAATAGCACTTAGACTTATATACCGCTTCACAGTCGTTTTACAGCCCTCTCTAAGCAGTTTACAGAGTCAGCCCATTGCCCCCCAACAATCTACGTCCTTGTTTTACCCACCTTGGAAAGATGGAAGGCTGAGTCAACCTTGAGCCTGGTGAGATTCGAACTGCCAAATTGCAGACAGCTGGCAGTCAGTAGAAGTACCCTGCAGTACTGCACTCTGACCACTGAGGCACCAGAGCTCAATCATATTAGCAATTACATCATGGCAACGAGGGTGGCAAAATATTTGTCTCTCTTACTGCATCCACCAATAGCTTTCCAGTGGCCCTTTCTAGGGTAGACTTGTTTCTTCTAGGTAAGGCTTCTGTAAGAAATATTCTACCCATTTGGAGGAGGAAGTTGCTTGAATCCTTACCAAATTAGACTCTGAATGTAGACGTCTTGCTGAGATGCCAAGGGTGTCGTCTGGTGATATGATCTGGGAAGAGTTTGAGTCAATATAATTTTAGATATAGATAAAACACCTGCATTTGAAGGTATCAATAAAGGAGAATATTTGTAGCTCAGGGTTGAAATGAGGGGTCCTCGATGCTCTCTGAGATTAAATCATAGTTTCAGTTGGAAAATGTGACAATCCTGGCACTCTGACAAATCCAGCATCAATAAACACACAGACATTAACAACATCTATAGACACTGCAAAAAAGACAATTAACCAGCCCCAAAGAGAAAAAGATTCCACCACCTCTCCACCAATAATCAGCACTGAGATCAGCATAGGTCCGTAATTCATAAGCTTATTCACAACTGTTATCAGAACTAAGCTATTATGAGATCATTTCTTAATCTAAATCTGGAAAACACATGTCTTTTTCCCAGCACATGGAAACTGTGAAGCATCCTAGAGCATCTAAAACTGTGAAATATTTAATTAATTAATGTTTAATTGATCCTAAATCCCCCTAGGTGTAAACTAGAAAACTATACTCAATAAGCTTTTAAATGAGTAAGGTTTTATGAGAGCTGACTGAAGGCAAATTTGTTCTTGGAGCATCAGAACAATTCCTCCCATTTTAAGTTCAAAGTTTGGCTGGATTGACAGTTCAGTCTCTCACCATGAACACTGGGACAGTGCCTCTAACGCTCAAGAACTTTATCTAAATTGAGAAATAACCATACCCATAATAATCGGTAATGCTAGACTTGCAGTCTGGAAAGGAGTACCTTCCTATGGACCATTCTGGCTATCTATGAAACACAGAATGACTTTTCAGTGCATTGGTTCATAGGAGCTGGTTCAAAGTTAACATTTAGTTAACATCTGGTTTCCACCAAACCTGAATGCAATACACTGACATAGAGGGCAGAGGGGAGGCTGCGGTCATAACATCCTGTCTTGTTGCTATTTCTTGGAACTGGCCATCTACAGTGGTTGTCTGACTTTGCCTAATGGAGCAAAATCTCTAATGGGAAAGGTGCCAGAGATTTTGCCACTGGCTAGCGATGGCTACTTTTCTGTACCACTAGCCAGCTGAGGAAAATGAGTCTTACATCAAGCCCGTTTTCAGAAATAGTGGTATCTGTGGCATCTATTTCCTTGATTTCTGTTTTGAAAGTCACAGCATGTGACTTTGATGGAAGAACATTCAGTTCTTGGGGACCTGGGACCTTTTGGTGATGCCCAGTGACTGAAACTCCCTCACTAGAAGATGTGGTAGCAACTACCAGTTCTGGTAATTTTAAAAAAAGGATTCGACAAATTCACGGATGGACCTGATGGGGATCACTGTATTATCCTTGACTGGGATGTAACTGTCTCTGAAGGCGTCTTCTGGGAGACTAGTAAGCTTCCTTGTGCAATTGGTTGGCCATTGTGAGAACCAAGCCCCTTATTCCAACTTTCCCAAATGTTGCTTTGCTCTGGATTCACCTCCAACATGCTTTAGAAAATTCCTTTTCTGTCCATCCTTTGTTGAAAGGCTTCACCTTTGCTGTGGTCGTTGTCAATACTCCAGATCAAATTATCCATCCAGGTTAGTTAGGGTAAAGGTCTTTATTTTTCACTGGCAGTGAGGATAAAAGTAGGCCAAAAAAGTGTGTATTAGAAACTTAGTGTTGAATAAAAAATCACAGAGACTCATTTTCTTTAATACCCCTCAGTGAGTTCTAATGGGTTTTTTTTCAGTGTTAACATTCAAATAGCTTATATTTATGCATTTTCTTTTAATATATCAGAACATGTAGCTATTCAGACAGTATTTCATTATGGACAGAGTTTTACAAGACAATTTGACACAGAGAAGAAAGTTCATTCTGCTGATAGATGTATTATATATTTTCTTCAATGTAAATTATTCTCCCGAGTTGACATTTAAACTTATGCTCATACAATGATTTCCTTACAGAAATTGCTTTACTCAATGCTGTGCAATGTTCAGACCTATATTTCATTTTATTTACATTTTAATATATAGTCCTTTTTCAGTCTGAGCTCATTAGGGTGCCAAGATCTCAAACCTGTAGCCCATAGGCCACAACTCCCACGTTTAGGAACGCCCACATTGAGAGAACATCACAACTCAGGTTGGGCCTCTGAACCCGTGGATAGCACAGCTAGCAGAGACCCCCCCAAGCAAGGCAAACTTGTTTCTGCCAACTTGGACAGGGAGCGTATCCTGATATCTTTGTATTGGGAGTTTGCTTTCCTCAGCTTTGACAAAAATTTGTTGAAAGATGCCACATTGCACTGCTTCCTTGCTTCTGACTTTGTTCCAGCTGTCTTACCATAGTCTGACAAATGGCTGTGGAACCGTAAGCTGTCCAGAGTTACCCTGTGGTAAGATGGGCGGATAACAAATTTAATAAATAAATTAATAAACAAAACAAAACAAGACCCTGAATCACAGGTGTCAAACTCGATCGCAACGTTTTTTGCCTTTGCAGAGCTCGGGTGGGCCTGGCCTACGTGTGATGCATCCGGCCTGCGGGCTGCCAGTTTGATATCCCTGCCCGGAGTAATAGTGCATCAGTTCTCCCGTTCTGCTGTACCCGTATCCAACTGGGGTGGAGTGGAGGAAGCCAATGCGAGAGGCAGAAATGAAAAGTGGCAGACATGTAGGGATATCTTTTTCTCCCAGCCTGGTCCTTCTACAACTTCTAACTATCAGTAGCTTCCTCCTTCAGTTAGCCCAGCCCAGCTGAGGACAGGTAGAGTTAGGAAGGTGAGACAAGGGCATTTTTGCTGATGGCCTCCTTTCTTTTTGCAGCTGAAATTGCTGCACCCCTATTTATTACTGTAGATGCATCCAGGCTTTTTCATTAATGTTCAGTTCTATAATAAAATATAAAGCTGCAATCCCCCTAAAATTTGGAATATACTGTTCTGTGATGTATATTAAAATTGAGCTGCAGAAGACTGGCTAATCCACCAGAGATTTAAAGGAGCAGAATGAAATAATAATGGTTACTTAGGGAAAATTAAAAGAAAACATTTTTTTAACTTTCTGTACCTGATATGTATATGTATATGTGTGTATGTATGTGTGTGTGTATATATATAACAAAATAAGCAGTTCCAGCATTAATATGTAGTATTTGGGGGACCTTTATTAGATTGGGTTGCTCCAGTCGAATTCTCTCATTGTTAAGCATCTAACCATTTTAAGAAAACGAACAGTGGCTTGTCACTTGACTGGAATTATTATCTTTTTTGCTGTGGTCATTGCTTCCATCATTACTTCCACTAGCACCAGATAAGACCATTTATAGCAATAGCACGTAGACTTATACATCACTTCACAGTGCTTTACAGCCCTCTCTACGGTGAGGTTTTATGCTTTTAGGGTGAAAGATTGAAATTTGTCCTTCGCCCCCACGCCTGCAGCTGTTTGCAGGATTCCTGTGTCCAAATGCCAGTAAACAATACCACGTTTTGTCATCAATTATGGTAAAGCTTCAAGGGCAGAAGTGTAGGTGGCTGTGGGGTCTTAAAAAAATTAAGTGTTTTAAAACTAAAAACTCATTTCTGCGGATTTTATCCAATAAATAAGTATTTGACTATGTACAAACACACACATGAATGAACACGCACACACGTCGTATTGCAGGTGAGAAAAGTAAAATCTTCTTTTGATCAAGGTCAACTTATAGACACATCCAAAGAGCAGCAATATGGAAATGGTTTGACTACTCCAGACAGTGTATTTACTCCAGTGAGAGAGAGGTGCAAACCTGTCAAGCTGGTCTTCGGTTCGGTTTTCTCATTTTCCTGATTGTAATTTTTCCACCCCATTTCCACACCAGTTTTATGTTTTTTAAATGTCTCAAAATGGATAAGGTAATTAAGAAATGCCAATCTCTTCTTTTACATAGTACACATTTTTTATTTCACAAGCCTCAGAAATCACATTTAGATTTGCCTGCCCATTGGGGAGAGTGTGTTGTATGTAACTGCATTAATAAGTGTTTCAAATTCATTTTCTCCCATTCCTAGACTTAAGCATTTATGATTGCATTTGTTGTTTATTTATGCTTTCATCTGGTTGTTTACTGTTTATAGAGCAATATCTTCTATTCTCTTTTATACTACTTAGCAGTGTGTTAAAGTTGTTTTTCTGTGAAGTTGAACTACAGATGTGGAAGTCACTATTCTTTATTATTCTTTAAAGTATATCGCAATCCAAGTGCAGAAGGATTGCTGGGGCAAATTGAAATTTTAGAAATGCATCAAAATCCAAAAACAAAGGGAAAAAAGATAAAAGGAAAAGAGAAATAATATGCCACAGATCTAGTCCATTAAATAAAGTTACTTCATTGAGAATCACCTTTCATTTATGAAAGAAGGCTGCTGCATATGTGGAATGATATGGCTTTCTTTCTAAGAAGCAAGACAGACAGACAGTAGGGCATCTGACAGCCAGGCTAATATTAGGGAAAATGTGGTTTGTAAGTCTAAGTGCTGTTTCTGTTGCTGTTTGTCTTAATAGTTACTATTCTTCCCATATTTATTAAATATACGACTGATTTAACACGTGGGAACCTTTAGATAATTTATGAACAGTGTCAAGTGAAATCAATTGTGCTTATAAAGTATAGCCTATATAATGCCACTTCAGATTACCTGAGACCTTATAAGGTTGATTGAGGGGGGGAAAAAAGCAAGAGTTCATAATTTGAAAATTAATGCAGTGGGCTATAAAGAGTTTTGTCCTACTGGTGTAATAATGCAAAACACTTGTAGTGAAAAAGAAACTCATTTTCAGGTAAACATTTTTAGAGACACCTGCTAGGTATGTGATGTTACAAAATATGGCTTTAGAAATCCTTGTTTCCCTTCAGTCACACCATAGAACCAGCTTAAGAGGATAATGTTCAAATAGTACATTATTTCGACACTTTGGAATACATTGTCAAAGATTAGCGTGGGGTTTCAGCCACAGGACTCCCATTAGGCTCGATGGGAGCTTTATAGCTAAAGACCCACACCGTATTTGGAAAATGTATTTCTGACTGTGTTGAAGATAAATGCTATGTGCAAGTGGTTGAGACATGAGTAAATAAAGGATGGTGTAGCTCCCATTCTGAGGCTATCATTAAGACCAAGCCCTCCCTCACCTTAGCTCTCCGTACAAATCATGCTCTGTTGGATTCTCTGCCCTTTGTTCTCACCCTTTCGGAAGAGTAAATGTACGGAAACTTGCTGTGAATAAATAAAATGCTTTTGTGAATAAGCAGCGACTCTTTTCTTTCATTCGATTCTGTGCCACAACCTTTTTAATAGCCTCATAAAAAAATTTTTTTTTCCTTCCCTTTGACTCGTTCGTCGTTAATTCAGACGCTCTCCTTTATTCTACCTTCTGGAAATATTTTATGTTTCTTAAGTTTAGCTTTCTTGCACTGTACATAATTTATTACCTCATTTCATAAATATTCCATTCTTCAGGTACTTTTCAGAATAGAAATGTGTTTGTGTGTACTTATATAAGTATGCATGCATCTGTGTATGTGTATGTGTATGCATACATACATATGCACATGTACCAAAAAGCTGAAGTATCTTTGCTTGATTTAAAGAACATTCCTGTTTTGTAAATTTGTTTCTGGGATCAGAATTTAGAGGGCTTATTTGAGAGCATGAATCTCCACTGCTGCTCTTTTCCATACTTTTAAGATTTTGTCACTTAGAAAAGGATTGGGGAAGCTATAATATAATTCCTGCATAGCTAGGGTAGCCAGGGACTAGACATTCATTATCTAACAGCTAAGGATAAATGTAAAACTAATGCTGATTACTGAAATGGTACATTGACAAAGACATTGGATTGGGACCAGGGAAGCTAAATGTAACTTCTTGCTCAACACGAGAGTTTTTTGGTGATCATTGATCAATAACCCCTATTGATAAACTTTTCATAGTCTGGGCATAGTCTCACAAATTAAATGTGGTTATATTTATCTGAAAGATGTTCATTCTCTATTTTTCTTTGAAAAATTTAGATCTATCTACTTTATTAGGTCAAATTTGCTTAATGGAAACAATTGATGTTTCCATTATTATTGTACCTAGTGTAAGCATTTAAAAATACATAATTCGAATATTTTTTTTAAAAAATAATTTTGTTCCATCAGACAATTTTTTGAGCAAATATCCAAACTGCCTTCACAACTCCCATTACTTTCAATATCCTTTATTTTGACATCCAGGCTTTTATAACTGATGTTAATCCTAATACTGTATTCAAGAGTGAATTTAATCATTACAACTAAATTCATTTTGGTTATGCTTTTATTACCTTAATCTTAATTCTGAGTGACAGAAGAGCTGCCAATAGAATCATGTCATTCATTATTGATCTTTATTATTTCATTTAATATGACACCTTTGTCTCCTTAGAACAGTGTTTCACAAATAACCTAAATACTTCAATTAGTTTAATAATTAACAAAAAATAATAAATTAATGATCTAAATAATTTAATTCATCTAAATCCCCGTTAAAGACAGCAGCTAAAATAATAATCAGATCACTTCAAAATGTTTGACTAATGATCTTGACTCCTCTCCAAGATGGCTATCAAGTAGACTGAGTAAATTGTATTCTTCATTACTTCTTCAACTGTGCATTTATAATTTAAAATCTTTCGGGGCCAATGGAAAGCACATGCATGTGGCACGCAGATGATCACTGATGGACTTTTATTCTTTACTAATGTAGTAAAAATGTTTTCTTTCAGCTGATTTAGTACAAGAAGGAGGAGAACTCATTAAAATTGTTTCAAGCTGGTTACATTGTATACATTTTTAATTTGATCATTATCTTAATTGCTTGATTGGAAAATTGCAATTGTTCACATGACTGCATGCTTCGAAAATCTACAACTGTTTGCTATAATAATTGGTGCTTAATCAGTGAAAGGTTAAATTGCCATACCTTTTTCTGTAATGTTCTACGCTCTACCTATTATACAAAATATAAAAACAATTAAAATTACATTTGTTTAATCAAGGAAGAAAATAACATTTGTGATCTGTTGGCTTTTCCTCATTTGTTGTCTTTGCTTATATCTCTATTTCACAAATGTTAGTCATTCACTACTGGCTATTTTGTGGTTTATGTGAAGTAAAGGCATTGCTGAAATATTATTCAGTGGTGTAACATAGAGATTGAGGTCAGGTGTGTTATCAGATACATGTCCCCAACCTCTTGACTTCAGCTGTGTAAATTTGGTTACTGGAAGATCTGTCTTGATTTTAAAATTTTTAGAAATCTTTCAGTTCAAAAAGCAAAAAAGTTGGCAATATTTTTTTTTTTTGGGGGGGTAAGTGCTAATTAACGAAATGATTCTGTAGAGTCTCGGATTTCATGCATTCTAGATATAACAATATAACACCTTCAAACAAGAACATCTGCCTATTCCAGGTTCTTGGGAAGAACTTGATAGGTAGATAAAAATGCCAATTCCAGTCGAAACATGACTGCAACAAATCACCATAACCACAACAACAATAAGAGATAATACGGCCTGGGAATAGATAAGAGCAGGAAAATTGAAAAAAGAGACAGAGGGGCTAATTCTAGCTGCCCAAGACCAAGCCTTAAGAAGAAATGCATACAGAGCCAGAACTGAGAAGACAGCAAGTGCCACCTCTGCAAAGAAACGGAAGAAACAGGATACAGCTGGTTAGCTGCTTCAGGACTTCGCACAGACTAGAGTTCTCTGGAACTTCAAGCAGACAGAAACCTGCCACATAACCATTGTAAGTAAGGAAAATAAAAGTCTGGACAGTGGATGTGGCAGTACCTGGAGACAGCAGAATAGAAGATAAAGAACTGGAGAAAATCACAAAATACAAAGACCCGCAAGTAAGAGTAGAAAAACTATAGCAAATGTAAGCAAAGACAGTACCCATCATGATAGACACCTTATGCACAATCCCAAACCAACTGGAGCACCACTGGAACACCATCGGCATTGACAAAATCACCATCGGTCAATTGCAAAATGAAGCTTTGCGAGGAACAGTTTGCATCCTGCAATAATACATTTAATGTCATAAATAACAACTGCTTATCACAGATTCTTGGACTTGATAGATAGAGAAAAATGCCAAATCCAGTCTCAAAGCCTGGCTGACTGTGCAGCCAATAGTAGTAACCCTTATTCTATTTTTCCATGCAGATAATATTGAGCTGGATGGACAAACCTTAAATAATACACCTTCCTGTGACTTTTTCACCCAGTACAGTGTTACTACAAAACACAATTAAAATGATATCAAAATTATGTTGTTTTATGTCTTATGCTCAGATAAGGATAGTACCTTACAACTTTCAAACTAACAACTTAATTCATTTATTTTGCCAACTTTTTTGCTGAAGTAATCCTGGACAAGCTACATTCATTGCTAAATCGATATACACATTTAAAAAAAAAAATTGACAACAATAAATGCTTGTTTAGTTTTCCATTTTAACAGCTAAAACAGAGCACTGGGATGAGTTTACGACAATGTATATTTTCACATGTCTCTTCAAAAATGCTGTTTTCCACATTTAACAATGAAAGTAGTAGTCTAAGGTTTCACTCAGCCTGAATATATACAGTAGAAAATTGGTTTCTGAATGACTTTTTTTAAAAATGTAAAGCCATCATATTTTTCCACTGACCGAAAAGGCTGCCTTTGAAGATCACCCGGAAACTTCAACTGGTCCAGGATGCACAGTAATGGGGGAACTTCTGTTGTGTGAGCTGCACTAGCTTCCAGCTTCTATCTAGGTGCAATTCCAGGTGCTGGTCTTCACCTTTGAAGCCCTTATGTGACACAGTGGCAGGCTATTTGCAAGACCACCTTTCCCTGAGGACATCTGCCCATCCTACCAAGTCAGATAGGGTGGGCACTCTCTTAGTTCATTCCCCCAAATATTGCCATCTGCGGGAGCTAGGAAGGATGCCTTTCTGTGGCAGCTCCTGCCCTCTGGAACCCCTGAAGATCAGCAGGCCTCTACCCTTTTAGCTTTTTGTAAGGCTTTGAACATCTGACTCTCCCCCCGCCCCAAGTATTGGGAGAAGATTAGACAATCAAACATTAGAACAGATTTGGTGCTAGCTGTTTGTTGGTGTGTTTAATATCTGTTGAGTTTTATAGCTGTAATGTGATTTCATATTTTTTTAATTTTAGATTGGGGGTCACTCAGAAAGATGGGTGGCTACATATATGTTTAAAATACATGTATACATACGTACATACATATATGCATACATACATACCTACATGATGTACTCTTCTGAAAGTTAAAACGCCTGAACTGGTGCATTTATGTGTTTCTGTGTATGAATGTATTTTGAGTATTTCATGTGAACCTAATATTGATTCAGATATTTTCTTTTAGAGAGCTAAATCTTGCTTCTTGTTTAGATTATTGGAAATAAAGGGAAGGGAAGGGTTGGACCTATTTTTACGCTTGATGTGAGTGTTGGTATATATTCGTTTCAGTAATGTATGTATGACCACTTACTGTTTTTTACTTTTATAGAGACATCTTTTCTGTGTAGTAATTGTTCCTTAATGATTATTATGCATGCAACTGCTGAAATTTTCACAATGTCTATACCACTTCTTTTTTTGTAGCTGCTACTATCTCTGTGACTTACTGATTCATACACATATGAATGTATTGATTCATATAAATGGTGACTCAGCAGGACAGCCCATCTACCACTTGGGCAAGATGATTATGATGGTAGCTGCTGCTGTTTTCTTTTTTTGATCCTCTTCAGTGTGCTGAAGATTTAACCATGAAAGTGTATTTAAGGCAAGTTTGTGAAGTCACAGGTTCACAGGAAAAAAAACTGAAGAAGATTAAGGTCAATGCATAAAAACAAGTTATTCTAATCTGCTGCAGAAAAAAAATAAGACCTGCTGTTTTGGTTGAACATTATACTTGATGGTTTGTTCACATTTGGTCAGAAGACGGAATGACTGTGCTAAGTACCTCTTGATAAATGGAAAGCAGGCATATTAAATCAATAATCATACCAAAAGTAACAATTGTAACTAGACATCTGAATAGAATGAATTTCTTGGAAAGCTTCCTTAGGAAACAGCATAAATGCTGACCTTATCATAAAAAGACTAAATAAACTCTGCTATTATAATGAAAGGGAAAAAAACTGTAATGAATCCCAACTGGATTGGTGGACTATTTTGTGTAATTCCAAAGAATATACTAGGAACGTAACAATGGTTTGCTTTTTTATCCTGCTTGTGAGTTGCTAGATTCATCTTTCTTTAAATACAGTGGTAGAATAAATGGTCTTTAGTCAGATCAAGTAAGATAGTGCTGAGGTCCTTAGCTCTTTGTCAAAATGTAGAAATTTTGTAGAAAATTATATTGAATGCCAAAGTGAACTAGTGAACAAACAGCTTAATTTGTATGAATAGCCCATTAATTTGCAAAATGTCCAGGTGGAAATTTGTATCTGAATTCCATTAAATGAGAGTTTAATAAATTAAGCTTTAACTTGTATTCAAATAGCATATTTTTCAGATTTTCTCTTATCGCTAGAAACGTTTTTTCTAAGTCTAGAGAAGTCTTAAGTCAGGATTAGTAAACATAGACAATAAAGCTATATTGAATTCTTTCTTGGTGATATTTATTTGCCTGTATATAAATAAACATGAAATATTCTTTTTAGCATAGTTATTAAGAAATTGTGTTTGTATAATGAGATATGTTATAGCTTCTGTGCTTACATTAATATCTCTTTTTTTTGTCTTCTCTTTCCAGAATGGAAGAAACAGTGAGGAACCTGCTACAAAGTCAAGGATTATCTGAGCCCAATGGAGAAGAATCCATGCCCATATTAAAATCGTATCAGGTAATAATGATTTTCATAGCTCTATTTGCAACAACTTAATAACTGGTAGAATAATTAGGAGATGAAAAGCTGTAAACACAGTTGATTTTAAAGTTGCTAAAAATGATCTCTTCTGAATAAGAGACAAGCTGTCACATATGTAATTGAAGCAGAAAATACTTCTCAGAAAAAGAAGAATCAGGAAATGGTCTGTGTACGAGCTATGGAACCAGAAACTCTAAGGCAGAAGTGCAGTAAAAATAATCGATGGAGAATGTAATTAAAAATGACATTTAAGCTTCTGAAAAATGCTTGAAGCTATCACAGATTTCCCATGCATTGAGTTTGCATCGCAATGAGAATTCTCTGAAACAGAGAAAAGAGAGGAAGAGAGTTGGGAAGACAGGCAGATAAAACATTGCAGGCAGATGGACGGATCCTAATTTAATGCTAGGCAAGTATAGATAGTGACTGAGTTGATCCTTTTGTTCCCCACTGCAGAGTTATTTTTTCATGCTTTGCATATGCATACTGTATATTAAGTAAATTGTGCTATGTACAGGTTACATAAGATATGTTCACATATGGTAGTATGTATAACTGCATTCCCATTTCCTTTGTGTGTGTCCGTGAATATGCATACTATGAAAATATAGTCATCTCTACATTTGCACATACAGTATGTGCAGACACTGAAGATGCTTTGTACATTTAGTCCAGCAAGCCTACTGTTTACCTTCACATGAATACAAGGAGCCTATGTCTGTCTACGGACATGAAGTGCCTTCATGCATGCACTTGTGTGGATGCATATTTGCGCAGAAGATTCTGAGAAAAGGTTTCATGTTGTTATCATAATGACAGTATTGATTAAAGGATGAGGTCAGTGTATTAAAGCCCTCTTTGATTAAATAAGAAACTTATTAAGTGGGCAGCAGATTGTAATGTGCATAGACATTAAAATTACATTACGTGAGTAGCAATTCCCTTCCTTTTCTTATTTCATAAAGACTGTCCCTTCTCTGACATCGTTTTGAGACCTGTTATTATAAAAAACGTGTAGAGCTATATTTCTTATATGCATGTATAAATATATACACATTCAATTTACTGCAAACTCATCTATGTATTATTTTTGAAAAAGATATATGCATTTATTTATCATCAAACCATAGTCTTAATCAATTGATATAACTTAGGCTGCAGAACTACTTTTTAAAAGTAGTAATACTTTTATTTTTCATCAATAGGAGAGAGTGTGTGAATTGTGCCATTATCTTTGAAGCTGTATTTGCCACTAGTTAAGGGTATTATATTCAAAAGAAAAAAATAAAGTTGGTTAAAAATGAGAAAATAATATTGAGAATAATTATTTCGATTATGGGGTTTATGAAACATGAAACAATTCCATTTTTTCAAGGGACTATGGTAAGTTGTTTTAGCAGCGTGCAGTGTGTTCAAGGTAATATTTCAGCAATCATAAAAGCTTCTTCTTTGCAGTAAGCACTTTGATCTATTGACCACTGCCTGCGTATTTGTCTTTTCTTTCTTGAACCTAATTATTGTTTAGGGATGTATAAGACAGCTCTGATTACAATATCAATATGCCTGTCTCCCGAATAAATACTGGTGCTAATGAACTTTAAATGTTGCCCAGTATACATGTCAATTGAACAGTAATCAGAGGAATAGCAGAACATACTTGCATTATTGTAAAATTGTCAAGATCCCTTTTTTCCAGACCAAGGCAATTTATCTTATTTCCTTTATATAAAATATTTTAATATCGTACTGACACAAAGACACCAACTGTCCTTAGCTGCACTGATTTGGTTTAATGGCATATTCAAAAATAAAATAAACAACAATGAATTTAGACACAAGCTGTTCAGGAATGTTCCAACAACCATTCTCTGATCAGATTTTTATTTTAAATAGTATCAGATATTGACTACATGAATTGACTGTAGAATATATTATTAAAACAGTGTTGCAAACTGAGTACATTTCATAAGTCTAAATAGGAAAGTATGGTGTGAACCATATCATGATGCAAACTCTTGGTGTCATTGTATGGTACACAAAACCTTCACAACTATTGTATACTGCAAGTTAGTAGTAGCACAAAGTTCTTCACAATTCATCTTGTTTGCTGTCCAAAACAGTAAATTAATGTACCGTGGTTAAAAAAAAAGAAAGATATTTGTATGTAAGTTTCGGGATATACAAGAAGGGTCCACAAATTATGCCAAAAATATTTCTAGCAGTCAAAAAAATACAATAAAAATAGCACATGCAGAGTGACTTCCCTTTCCCACTGAATGGCATATTGCCTGTCCTTCATAGTTAAGGGTAATATGTAATGGTATTTATTTATTGATCTGTATGTCTGTCTGTCTGTGTCTGTGTCTCTATATCTATCTATCTATCTATCTATCTATCTATCTATCTATCTATCTATCTATCTATCTATCTATCTATCTAT
>JANHFL010009073.1:0-12992 GCA_032468155.1 Oxyrhabdium leporinum | reverse complement strand
TCACAGCCACTAATTTAATTCTTTTTAATTAATTTTAAACCTGTATATTGCATTGTTTTAAATAAAAGCTGTGAACCTCCCCGAGTCTTCGGAATGGGGCGGTATATAAATTAAAAAAAATAAAAATTAAAATGTCACTATGAACTTTTAAATTTGGGCATTCCCAAAATCTGGAGGAACTGAAAGATGAGACCAAAAAATATAAATGTAAGATATATATAGGCAGTCTTCAACTTAAGACCACATCTGAGCCCAGAATTTCTATTGCTAAGTGAGACAGTTAAGTGAATTTTGCCCCATTTTACAACTTTTCTTGTCATAGATGTTAAGTGAATCACTGTAGTTGTTAAGTTAGTATCACGGTTGTTAAGTGAATCAGGCTTCCCCATTGACTTTGCTTGTCAGAAGGTCGCAAAAGATGATCACATGATCCTGGGATGCTGCAGCTGTCATAAATATGAGTCAGTTGCCAAGCATCGGAATTTTGATCACATGACCATTGAGGAATGATTCAACAGTCATAAGTTTGAAAAACAATCATAAGTTGCTTTTTTCAGTGCCGCTGTAACCAGTCATTAAATCAACAGTTATAAGTCAAGGATTGCCTGCATGTGGGGAAAAAAACCCCTTGTTTTAAAATTTCAGAAGTTCATATATGGTAGAGTATTAGCTCCAAGTGATACTTGTGATTGAATTTTGTTGATTTAAGTCATAAATTTTATTCTCCCCCAAAAGATGCCGAAAGGCATCAATCTGAGGCAGCGTCTGCCAGTGTAATAAAGTAGGATTCCAGTCTGAAGTGCAGAAGAAGGCCAGAAGTGGCAATTGAAAACAGTGCTTCATAATGGAATCTTATGCATCGTTACTCCGAAGTAACTGCCCCTAAGTTATTTGGGATTTTCTTCCCAGGTAGATGTGACTGAATTCAGATATAATGAATAAACAAGAAGTGCTTCCAGTGCCATCAAATGTATCTGGAGCCTGGAGACACATTGCTTACTCAGCTAATAATTGGGTAATGAAGAAAAAGAAAAAAAAATCCCATCAGAGTTCCTACACATTATTTCAACTCAGCATTTTTCCTAAAACAATATCATGTCTGTGGTGTGAGGTGTAATGTTTATATGCCTGTGTGAATATCACATCCTTTTTTAGTTTCAGCACTAATTTCAGACTTGGAAAATGTTAAGGACAGAGCCACGGCTGTTCATTAATGAACAAAAGATTGACTGCATTGATAGAAATTCCACTTTTCTTTAAATGGGTATGTTGCAGCAGAGTTACTTACTCTACCAGGCCTTTTCCCCTCACTTTCTGACTTCTCACTCTTATGCCCTGGATTTTTTTGCAACAAAATCCCCAGTGCAAACTGAGAAACTAATTCTGAGTATTATACTTCCTACATGTTTTTCTCACTGATCTAAGTTGATAGTCCTGGCAAACGTGAAAGCAAGCAAGCAGAAAGAATGAGAGATTCAGGGGAAGGAAGGATATGGAATTGAACATTGAAGAATGACTTTGGCCAGTAAGAGCTTAACCAAGTTAGAACGGAAACCAGATCCACAATGATTTTGCAGCCTTCCTGCCTCACATCTCCTTTATCTGATGAAGGAATAAACAGAATAAAGTTTGCAATTTTGCCTTATTTTTCTGTAAGAAAAATCAGTAGAGATTTTTCAGAAAAGAAAATAAAGAAGACAGATAGCTGGCTGAAGATATCTCCCCAGCATGAAACTTTATTGCAACAAATTGTGGAATGTTGATGGAGTTGGTTCCCCCATAGTTTATAGGGCATGTGCAAAAAAGTAGTGCAAGAAAAATGATTTTAAACTCAACTTAAAGCTGTGGTGAGTGTGTAGGGGTGGTGATTTCCATTCCAATAAGCTCTAAAGTGGCATCTTGATTCATAAAATCAACAATTGACTATACTGTCCCTTCACTTATAGGAAAAACAACAAATGATTACAATCTTTTTGCTTTTTTTTTTAACAAAAGTAGTGACATTTTTCAGGCAGAGTATCCTCTGATAAAGAAATGAAGCCTGCCAATTTGTAAAGATTTAGGAGCTGAGTGCTTTCTGAATTTGATTTTTTTTTTACAGTCATGACTGTAACATTTTAAATCTCCTAATAGAATGCAATACCCTTACGTGGTTTTGTGACCAGTTTCTCATCCAGTGTTGCTTCTGGCTGCCAGAGTTCATGCAGAACCCGCTTTAGAAGTTCAGGCAGATATTGCCCAATGCAGAACGTTGAGGTCTTGTTCCTTCTGCTCCATCAGCCAGAGTGATGTAGCTTACAAGCTGATAAAACATTAAATGTCAGTTTTCTGGGAACTGGCAGTAGGAGCCACACTGAAAGCCACAATGAAAGATGCTTCCTATTTAGCAGTTTCCAAAATTGGTACTGATGCTTCTGGTAAACTGGTAAATTACAGTTAAATTACATCTTTTGGGACATCTTTGATTATTTCATTCTGCATTTCTCCTTCAAAAACAGTGTAGCCAATGTAAAACTTTGGTGTGTTTGGAAAATAGCAGTTAGCTTTGGACAATCTCTTTGAAAGAGTCTGTTGTGGTCAAAAGTTCAGCTGTTGTTTGGAGTAAATGCATAGTAGATGTATATTAGTAACTATAGTATGTCTTAGATTAGAATGAAACTGAAATATGCATATTGTGACATAATGGGAGGAGGGATCAGTATGTGGTATTATATAATGAAATAACTTTTTAGAAAAGCAAATTATTATTTTTTAGGTCAAGATCATTAACCTTCAAATAACATTCCAGGGCTACAATTTGTGGATTAAAAATTGATTCACAAATTTAATTACGTAATTACACATGAAATACAATTAAATTGTAAGTAATGTAATTACTATCAGTGTATATAATGATTTTCAACATCTTCCACAATGTTTGAAGGGGCTCTAGGGCTATTTTGGGGACATATGTAGTGCTCTGGCTTCAGTTTAAATTACATTTTCTTCTAGTTTCATGGTTAGATTCATTTAAAAACAAACAGATGACAGCAGGAGTTCTCTTTGTTTTCCCCAAAAGCGGGGTTATTGTTGTTTTAAGTGAGGATTATTGAATTAAGAGTATAATGAACTGATATTGCAACCCTACATGGTTAATAATAGCAGTGGCATGAATTTAGAATTCATGATAAGATATATGACGATTAGGAAAGCCAGCAAAGCAGAAGCAACTAGGTATTTTCTCAATAAATTTATAATGCTGACTTTCATTCAGGAATCATGGCAAACTAGATGTTCTTAAAGAAGTGAGGATATTGGCATTATGGCAACAGTCAGCAGCCAGACAGCAAATTCTGACTGGTGAAATCTCTCCAGATAAAGGAGAGATTGTAAGATTAGCCACATGTACTCCAGACAGTTGCTCCTGATGAGTAGACCATAGAACCTGGGTTTTTGTGTTCAACTTGTAAGTTGAGTGAGAGTCAAAAGGAACCAACCTCACAGTTGTAAAGTAGCCTATATGACACACAGTTAGTCGAGTCTCATTTATTACTCACTTTGAAATTACTTCTTAATTTGTTTTCAAACTTTTAGGAATCTTTGGATCAACAAGTTTTATAGCATTCACTGGATGAGTTTCCTTCAATCCTTAGAGAAAGTTTTAAATATAAGTTTAAGGATTTTTTGAAATGTCTTTTTTTAATTTTTACAGGATGTGATTAGAATGTTAATTTTGGAAAAGTTAAAAGTTACAGTTAAAAATGTAGATGGATTTGAAATAAGATCTTGAAATTAATTATAAAAGTCCTTCCTATGGAAAAACACTATTGTTTTGAATTCTCCTATATTGGATTAACAGATCCTTTTATCCTTTAAACTTTTGAAGTATTTTGTGAAGGACAAAGAAAAATGAAAGGAAATTGAGCTCAATGACATTATTTGAAAAACTAAAGATCAAGATTGTTAAATGTAAAAAGAAGGAATATACGGTTTGTTTATTTGATCAAGGTGAAAACAGCTATGTTACCCCTTTAATTGACTTTTGATGAACAGGAGTTAATTATGATGTTTTAAGGATTTGTTTACAAACAAGATATAAAATATGGGAAGGAGTGATTGTTTATTGTATTTTAAGAGAAGGTGATAATTTACTAAAATTATGCTTATTGTGATGAAGTCATTCCTTTATACATTTGTTTACTTTTTCTTTACTATATTCTTTCTTCTTATCTATTTTCTAGTTTTTCTGTACTTTCTATTTTTTTCTTTTTTAGTTCATGCTAGTTTTTATCTTTTTAATTGTAATATTTGGTAAAATTATTAAAGGTCATTTATAATGCTTAATGCGTGAATTACAGTTTTAAAAAATGTACCCCTCTTTTAGAATATTCTCTGGCAAATGGATTTAACCATATCACTTCATCTTTAAGATAAATTCTTACATATGATGCTATCATCTAAGTCCCTCTTTAGCAGGTTAAAATTCTTTATTTCTGCTTTTCTTGGTAACCTTGTGGGACAGTCTCTAAATATTATAATGACATACTTGTAGATCAATTTTTTACCCCCTCTCCCTTGAAATTGGCTTTATGTCATAAATCAGGTGATGTGGATTATTGATTGTGTATCCTTCACCAACTGTGTTTGAGGAAAGGATCTATATGCAACTTTTTCCTTATTATCAGTGTTAGTAAAATATTTTTTCTTTTAATCCATTTAATTAATATTATAATTTTCTCTATATTATATCTGGAACCTTGGAACCTTTTTTTATTTTGAGGGCTAGGCATTTTGTCATTGGAAATAAATGTTTCTGATAAATGGAAGAGGCAATAAAAGCCTCTTGTTCAGAAAATTTATTAGTATAGCTCTGCAGGGCTGTTCGGTAAGGATAATATCCTGCGATATTTAGAAGTGTTTTGAGTAAAGACTTATGTGTAGTAGATTTAGATTGATATGACAGTGGTTGTAGGTTCACATCAGAGATGTAAAGAAAACACTTTGTTTTCCTATCTGGCACAGGCATTTAATCTAAGATTTTATAGCCAACATTGTATACTTTTTAAATAAAATGCAGAGAGGGGAAAAAGGAAATTGATACAGGGTTTTCTAGCAGAAGTAACAGTGAATGGTGTATCTATTCCTCTAATTTTTTTGCTTTTTCTAATCCCTTTTTCTTTTACATCAAATTTTGCTAATTTCACTTGAAGTAAATTCTTAGCAGCTTAAAAAAATACACTTATACCTTATAGGCATTAAGTTGTCTAAAGCAGAGGCATAATCTGTTCAGCGCTGTTGCAGTTCGAATGCAAAGGGAATAGTAATATTTTTTTTTTAAAAAAGAGCTTGGAATCTCCACATGTGACAGATAAGTAAAATCAGTAATTCTAAACAAATGGACCTTAGTATAGAGAGCTACCCATAGCAGTTTAAGGCATTGTGTTTTTAGAAATAAACTATTTAGCCCTAGGTAGTGGTCTTAGTATGTGAAAAGGGTTTTATTGTTAAGGAACAAAATAGCTGTTATTATTTATCAAATTTCACAAATAAAAACGTTCAGGTTATGAAACTTTTGGTAAAATCAACACTGCATAAATTATCTACCTCCAGTACAAATATTTTTCCACTTTTCTAATTACAACAATCCTCCATGTGATCTTTGAACTCTTCCACGGGCAGTTTACTTTCCTCTTCTTTGTCTCTCTTTTTTTTATTTTTATTTTTTTGCTCATTCCATAAATTTCAAGCTAGAGGCCATACGTGGGCAAGGGGAATAATCTCTACCCATCAGCCAACAAAGCAAAAATCTTCCTTACTGATTAAAGAATGCTATTGTAATGTATTACAATTTAGTTATTGTAATTATTGTAATTACATGGTAGTTACATTTAGTTGATTTTTATCCTGCTTTAGTTTTCAGTCAATTCAAGGTGACATACATACCTAATGTATGTTTCTCTGGAACCTCATTCTCCCAGAGATTAAAACAACCCCCACTCTAATACTCTTCCGGAAGGTGCTGAAGACCTGGTTCTGCCAGTAGGCCTGGGTAACCCAGAGTGGGATGGGGCCCATTAAATGGCTCATGTGATCTGTTGCTGGGGCGGGAGTTGGGAGTGGGGGGTGTGATTTTGTTATATTGTACTATATTATTTTATTTGATTCTTTTTGTTAGTTTTTATTGTTTTAAAATGTGGTTTTATATTCTGTAAGCTGCCTTGAGTCGCCATGGGCAAATAGGCGGCAATATCAATCAATCAATCAATCCATCTCCTGCCTCTTGTTTTCCCACAAAACGGTCTGATGTGTATTGGGCTGAAAAAGAATGACTGTCCAACAGTCACCCAGCAGGCTTTTATATCTGAGACCTCAAGAGTAAAACATATGAAGAACAGTTGCAGGATTTGGGTTTCACTGGTCTATATAAAAGAAGGATTAGGGATGGCATTATAGCATTATTCCAGTATTTGAGGGTCTGCCACAAAGAAAAGGGGGTCAACATTTTCTAAATTATCAGAGGGAAGGGCAAGAAATGATTAATGGCAACTAATCAAGTAGAGAAGCAACCTGGAATTAAGAAGAATCTTCCTAACAGTGAGAACAATCATCCAAGTTCATCCAAGTAAATCATCCAAGTATAATCTCTCCTTCCCTATGGATGTGGATATGTGGAAATTCAGAAAACACAATTTAAGAATATCTGAGCTTAAAAATTATGTATTGATCCATAATAAAACAATCTAAACAATGATTAAGCCAAAGATGACCTAGAGAATAAAACTAATGGCTATGAAAAGAAAGAAGGCCTTAGACATTCACTGAACCCAGTTTTGTAAATTTGGTCTATTTTTCTTCTTTGAATTAACATGGAAATATTCCACAATAAAAGAGTATGCTGACCACAGGCATGTTGATAATGTCTTTAATATATATCTTGTTTATCTATCAACAGTACACAGCTTGTTTACTATTAGCTGCAAAGCTAAAAAGTAGAAAATTGCATGTGATGCTTTTCATTCAAGGATACGATAATTGGCAACCTGCTGGTTTTCCTTCCTTCAAATTGGTTTAATGTGCTGTACTTTCAGATATTAGCTTCCGTCTTCTCTTTTCTTGTTTTTCTCCTCCAGAATACTACAATTTGAATATCAGTGTTTCCAGTATTATGTTACTTTACTCTGCTTATCACTTCATATAGGATTTATCACAGAGATTTTTAATTGAAAGATTGAATTTCAAGTCAGATCATGGAGACTATATATGGAGGATTTTCAAATATAATCTTTGCTTTCCCCTTCCTTGCACTTCCCCATTTTTCTTCCCCTTCTCTTTTTCTCTCATTTTCTCTCCTCCCCTCCCCTCTCCTCTCCTTGTTTATTATCTGTTCCTATTTATTTGGTTTTTTTAGTTCTTTTTCCTAAAAGTATAGGTTTCTTTTCTTCTTTTTCCTAACAGTTTTCCCATTGCTATCTTCTCATACCTGGCAATAATTTCCTTTCCTCTGTTCTTCTGCTCCTCAAAATGCTATTTTCTCTTCTCTTACTGTTTGTATTCATTTTTCCCGTTACCCACTTCCTTGATTTTGAAAGTTAAAAACACTTTATTATTTGTTTTGCCTGAGGCAGTGTTTTTCCTAATCACTTGGTAGAGTCATAGTTCAGACTCCTCCATCTTCAATCCCTTGGGCTTTTTCTGACACCACGGTCACGTTGCTGGATTATGAAAGGAAGCGACTGGCACTCAGGGCTCTGTGTTAGACATTGCCACTAGTCATTTGACTGCAGAAGGACTAGAAGATGGCAGTCAAAGGGTACCTGCTTTGCATACAGAAGTCCCAGATTAAATGGTTGGCATCTTTTAAATCTTCAGCTTAAAACCTTCAACAACCACCCTCAGTCATGAAAAATAATTTTTAATCACATTCTGTCTGCAATACCTTCCGTAACACTGCAATCTATGGCATTCTGAAGGATTTCCAGAGTTAGAACTGTGGAACTAAGAATAAGCAGTGGCCTCAAGAGAAGCAATTTTTAAAAAAAACATTTTTTTCTCCCACTTTTATTATTTTTACAAATAACTCAAGGTGGCAAACATACCTAAAACTACTACTTCTTCCTATTTTCCTCAACAACAACAACCCTCTGAGGTATGCTGGACTGAGAAAGAGTGATTGGCCCCAAATCACCCAAGAACTCAGAATCTCCTGATTTGTGACTTGATACCTAATTGCTATACCAGTGTTTATCGTTTTTGTCAAATCGAAAGTGAGTGGACTTCAACTCCCAGAATTCTTAGCAATGGCTATGCTGGCCGTGGAATTATGAGAGTTGAAGCCACATACCCAGGGAAATTGCCAAGGTCCGGAAACACTGCACTAGGCTCAACAGGCCTTTATGAGAAGCATTGTTGTCTATTTAGATAATTTAGAATAAAATTTCTACATTCAGCTTCAGAAATTCTTGTCTGTTTTAGATCCCAAGCCCTTGCTTCTCCACCGTGATAGAAAAAGGAAGAGACAAATTATAGCCATCTGGTACTGAATAATGAAGTGTTATAAGTTAATAATGAGGAGCAAGTTTTTAGAAAGTGTAAATCTGTGCAGAGTAGAAAATAGACATGCAGAACATGCCTTGTAGTTGTCTGCCAGGAATAGGTTGCCCCTTACAGGTGCTTAATAGTCTCTGTAAATATGTTCAAATTTCCCACTTCTGATTCGGTTTCATCCTAAAGATCTCCCTTTCTTCATTCTTGGTCATGCAAATCATGAAAGAGATGTGAAAAAACTGAGAACCCATATAATTAGGATAGAATCACCTCTTCGTTGCAGAGGATAGAGTGACCTACCTCTTACGATTGTACCAATTTTCATGAAAACGATTCTTTTCTGAGGAAACATAGACATTTCAGAATAGGACTGATCATGTGGTGCTTCAACGTGTTTCAGCAGCTGGTTACTTCCTCTCAATTGTACATTTTGGTAAATAATGTTTATGCTTGTCTATTCTTTTTCTCTTTTGGGGGGTTTAATGAAAAAATCTGCTACATGTAAGAAAGGCATGAAATTGAAAAGAATGCAAGTATTATGAGCAGAATATTTTGCAGAAAAAAATCAAGAAGGCTATGCTTTGGTGACATTATTGAATATATTTGTCTGGTCTAGTGTAACATTAACTACTTTAGCTGTTGGTTTAATTTTAGATTAAAAATGAACATAAACTATATTTTGGTAATAATTTATGTATTTTGTGGTGCCTTCTGAATAAGGCCACTTTTAACAAATGTATGGTTAAATCTAAGGTGTGAAATACTATCTTAGTGCAACAATGTTGTTTGTTTCTAGTCTGCTCAGTGAGATGAGTGTAGTTTATGTATACATTTACATATTGATTATATTTGTAGTCTTTTTCTAAATGCTCAAAGTAGCCTATATATTTTTTTCTCCTAACTTGCATAGAACAGCTGCTATTGGGATCGGTTATTTTAGAGGTGAAAATGGTCCAGTCAATTAGTCAGTTTCCCTCTCTGAGATTTCCCTGGTTCTAGGCCAAAATCTTAACCATTGTAGTTCACTGGCTGTTTTTGAAAGCCTTTGGAATGACATAGAGAAGATCATGGACCCCCTTCCTATTAACTAGTAACACTAAACACCAATTGAAATGTTGAAAGAGAACATAGCTTTTCAGCTTTTTTTGTTTAAAAGAAATGTATGCTGACACTCATTCCATGTATTTCCAGACAGCGTGCAACAATAATATATTTCCATACACTTAAAAGATATCTGGGCAAAAGGAGATGTTCAGTTAAATAAATTAGCAAGCAAATACGTTTATATTTTCTGAGTCACTAGAATTTCCCCCATTGCAGGTGAAGAATTGTATCAAATTCGGTTTCTCATTTAATCATCTTTCAGAATAGTGTACTTTTTAAATTTGCAAACTGATTTGGAAAAAAATTTCTCAGACAGGCCTCACTCTAATTCAAAGATAAAAGGGAGGGAAAGCAGAAGCATATCCAGGCTTTTATGACAGACACTATAGCTGTTATCATAAAAATAGTCCTGATCTATATGGTATTAATTTGTTATCTAGTATGGTGAACAGGAGAGCACTTAACACCCAGGGCTGTTTTGGATATCCCTTTCTGTAGCTGATTGGGTTGAAATTTTGACAAAATCAAAAGTATCATATCAACCTAGCCACTTTTTTGGGTTGCCATTTTGTTTTTCTCTTTTTTGTAATACAGTAATATTTCAAGGATTATTGTCAGCTGCGTCTGTGGAAAAGAGATGCGATATAAATGTTTTAAAATATGAAGCAGTATATCTATTCTCATGCAAATGTATACTTCCTCTTTATCTCTTTTCTGCTGCCTCCTCTCTTTAACTTCTCCCTTTAACTTCTTTTATTTTTCCCTGTAGCTGTCTCCCATGCTTTCTCTCCCCCTCACATTTATTTTGTACTCTCTCTGCCCATAGAAATAAACAAAAAAAGATCAAAACTATGCACACTCTGATGTTCCATGTCCAATTTTTCCCCAAGCAGTGTGTGAAAGTTGTTAAGGTTCACTGGAGAATATCCATTTTAATCATCCATTAAATATATATATATATGGAAAAGAGAAATGTTGACTCTTCTGTTTGTAGCTGACATCATGTGCTTTGTCTAATTGGAGATAAGATCAAGCATTTAAAATCGCAGCCAATATACAGTACAGTCAAATAAATGAACAGGTGTCTTATGCATGTAGTTGAAAACTAGGTTTGGCCTAACTGATCTTTCAATGTATTTCTTTTTTTTGTAAAAGCAGAGTATTTCAAATGTATTTTGATGCTTTTCAGGTTTATTGTGTACATCTTCTTTTCTCCAGTTGTTCGAGTTCACTTTACTGTCAGCGCCCACAGAGGATGCCAACAATGGACAACAGTACTTAAGGGCAGAGAGTGTCTTCCACATAAGCACAAGCACGTTGTTAGAATAAGCTGTATGTGTGAAAAGAGTTGGTTTGTCTGAGGCAGTAGTCAGTGTTAAATAGTCAAGTTACCTAAGGATACGTTGAGAAATATTAGATAGGTTGGCAGTTCTTCGTGTATGTCAAGCCTAAATGCCAGTTCTGGTGATAAAATTAACTGGTTTTATGGTCGTAGAGGTTTGAAATAAGTTTATTATTTTTGCAGCCTAAGGCTGGAACTGTTCTGTGTATATCATCCTTGTAGTTTTTTCTCCTTTATTCCCGATAAGGATTTAGAAGCCAAAATATGTGATAGAATGGCATTGCTTTGTAAGCTCCTTCATTCTGGCTCACATTTATGTTGAGTACATTGATGTTAGAAATGTATTTCCCTTTTTTTAAAATACGTAAGAAGAAAGTGAAGAAGGTTTGAACTGGTGACCAAAGGATCACTGGTGCAGACAAGGCCCTTCATGTAACTCTACTTAACAGACAACATGAAATGAGGATTTTAATTTCAGTGTAAGTTCTACATTATTGTGAATTCAAGCTGTGAACAAAGCAAATTCTCTCATTCCTTAAATATTAGATGTTATATATTTGGACTCCAGGCTCAGTGTTGTCCCCATGTGACCTAACATCTCTGTGAAATCATTGGGAGAAGTCATCTGTAGTTTGGAGTATGAAACTTTCAATGTGTACATAATACCTAATTAGATACCTTTTATTATAAGTAGGCAGGAAATACAGTATTTCTGAATAGAGTTACATGAGCAGGTCCATGAAAGAACGGCTGTTGGAGTTTGGGGTTCAAGGGCTTTCCCAGCTTCTGCTTCTGGCTTTAACAAGTCAGTCATGTCCTTATTTTTTGATTTTCAGTCATTATGGCTCCTTGTTCTTACCTTGAGAGCAACACCAATGTGTTCAGATCAGGATTTGGGATTAAGAACCATGGTGTAGATTATTTTTAACCCTTATATGTATTCTTGTCTCTTGGGTTTTTTGTATTATATTTATACTATGATTATGATGTTTAGCCAGAAGAAGTTTCTGGAAGTGACCAAAATATAAATGTTAATAAGTAAGTAAGTAAAATACTAGAAAGTTCCTGTTAGGGTGTAAATGTAATAATGTACTTCCAGCACATTTTCTAACAATCGTTCTTACCTTTAGTTGATGAAAAATATATTAATTGTTTTAGGAAACATTAATGCAAGAGGGCAAGCAGTGCAAAACAGGAGTGGAAGACATTTGCATGTCAGATAAACATTCAAGGAGTGAAAACAACAGCAGCGAAGAGGAAAGAGACAAAACAAAATTACTCTTGGAGCGGCTGAAGGCTCTGGAGGTAAGCTAAAAAGAAACATCTCTCATCCAGGGTCTTGGTTTTTATTGGCACCGAATAGTGGTGCAGTATAAATTTTATCTCAGTTCACCTAGGTTCTGCTAAAAATATTTTTGATCATGATTCATTAGATCAGGATGAATGTCGCACCTTGGAATCGCTGAAGCTATTTTTCTCTAATGTCAAGGATCATGTACCTTAAAGAGAAACTTCATAAATAAATGTAAGTTGTTCCAAGCTGGAGGCTAGCTCAAAGCCATAGAGACTTTAATACAGAAAACATAGTCTGTATGATTTAGTTTGAAGTGTTAATTTAGGGCATCAGCCACAAAAGAATTCCTTCAACTTTCCTTGCTGTGGCAGAGAATGGGGCCACCCCAAATCAGAGGTAACCAGTAGAATGCCAATGTAATACACTTTTCAGTGTTCCTATCGTTGGCTGGGTAGTAGGAATAGCTCCCAACAGCAAGCCTTGAATACAGTTTGAAAGGCACTGCTTTGCTACATAGTCATTGGATGCATAGAAATTAGGAGGATGGGGGTTGGGGGACCATGGCCATTTACTGTAGTGGCCAAAATTGTGGCAACCTTTTGGGAAAAGTGTATTTTTGAGGTTTGGTGGCTAATAACACAACTTTTTGGGGGGGAGTAGTACCATAAAATTATATATCAATGGAAAGATAATTTAATCAAGAATGTAATGCAACAAAGTTTGTTCAAT
>JANHFL010009069.1:11740-39918 GCA_032468155.1 Oxyrhabdium leporinum | reverse complement strand
AGAAAAGAAAAGAAGGAAGGAAGGAAGGAAGGAAGGAAGGAAGGAAGGAAGGAAGGGAGGATATTATAATGAGAGTGAAGGAGGGTCTCAGGGAAGTCCTGCCTTAGCACTTGGTCACCACAGGTGCCCCCAATACAAGTGACCACACCCCCTGGCCATGCCCCCCCCAAGCTCCCTGAGGTCAAATACATCCCTGATGCTGCCCTCAATGTAATCGAGTTTGACATCTCTGCTGTAGAATGTTGAGATCGCAGGTGCAAAAGCTCTGCCCTATTCCGCACTGACCAGACCAAATCATGTGTCCAAATTTGATCACCAAGACATAAGAATGATAATGAATAACTAGAAAGAATGCACAGAATGCCAGCCACATGACCACAGAAGCGTCTTCAGACAATAATGGCTTTCTCAGCTAGGAAACAGAGATGACTACCATTCCCTCAGAGTTGGATAAGACTGGACAGGGGAAACTTTTACCCTTTTGTTTTAGTCTAATTCTACGGTCATCAGCAGTCACCTATTAGGAAATTTGTCCTAATGCTTACTCAGAACATGTTCAGTGCAATGTCTCTTCATTAATTTAATAGAGAATACTTCTGTTCAGTCTTCTGAATGACCCTTTTTCAGCTGATGAGGATTCTTTCCTCACCTTAACCTTGTCCTAATAAAAATATGCATATGTTTCAAGTTCATAGGACAGGGTAGAGAGCCAGTTTGGTATTGCGAGTCAGTTGAGTGGAGTGGTTAAGGCAGCAGATTAGAAACCAGGAGTTGTAAATTATAGTCTCAGTCTAGGTATGAAACTAACTAGGTGATTTTGGGCTAATCACACTTTCCAAGCTCCAGGAAGCAGACAATGGCAAACCACTCCAACATTGTACTTAGGAAAACTAATTTCTTAGTTTCTAATTTGTCTAATCAATCATCAGGAGTCAACACTGACAGCATAAATTTGGCATAAATTTGCCCCCTCATCTAGCTGTTTTTCTCCTGAAGCTTTAGCTATGACAAATTATTAGGAGGAGACACCTATTGCAAAATAAAATTCAAATATTGCTTACCTGTGACCTGGAAGCTATGCTTCCGTTAACATGAACTGAGTGCTTATCTGTTTAAGCCAGGGGTGTCAAACTCGCATCATCATGGTGTCATCACATGACCTATTGCGACTGTTTTCCCCCTTCGCTAAACCAGGCATGATGCATCTGGCCCACAGGCCGTAAGTTTGACACCCCTGGTTTAAGCCATGGTGGTGCAGTGGTTAGAATGCAGTATTGTAGGCCTAATCTGCCCACTTTCAGGAGTTCAATCCTGATGGGGCTCAAGATTGACTCAGCCTTTCGAGGTTCATAAAATGAAGACCCAGATTGTTGGGGGCAATAAATCTGTAAACTGACTCTGTGAACCACTTAGAAAGAGCTTTAAAGCACTATGAAGTGGTACATAAGTCTAAGTGCTATTGCTATTTTTACAAGCTTCTAGCTCACATTTAGCTTATTATCCACAAAGGTCTCAAGATCCTTTTTACACTTATTGCCCGAACATTTTCCAGGCATTTCTTTACTTTTTTATCAATTTATAAAAGTTTAGGTATTTGTATTCCCTCTAAAGGCCCCTTGACCCCATCAGACTGATATAAGATCATTAATGAGCTTGCAGTTCATAGTCAAATCATCCAAGTAGAATTAATACAGCTTCAATCTCATTTAAACTTAATATTAGCCTGGTCTTTTGGTACATGCACCATTTTCAGACTAAGGCCTATCAGTTGAAGATAAAGAACAAAGAACTTCATGCCATCACTTCAAGGCAAGACAGTGATATAATTTGCTTCCCTGAGTTTTTTCACTTGCAATAGCCAGAAGAGCTTTCTGTACTTGCATTGTGCATGCTTAGCAGTCTCTTTGGACACTTGAAGGTTCTGACTGGAAGTGTTGGAAGAGGCTTCTACTTAACTGTCAGATTGATGGACCCCAATGGGGCAAAGTATGAGCATTGCAGTGACAGTCTTGTACACTGCCAGAGGAGGAGGTTTCAAAAGAGAGATGAAGTGAAGCCACTTTGCTTTGCTCTTAGAATTAGTGGGGCCACATTATATCATGAGGCTGCTTTAAGTAAGTGCTTTGTCTGAGCCTTCGCCAAAATAAAGTACCCTTTCAAAAATCTGCATAACTTGCTTTATTATACTTTAGAGATTCCTACTGTGCAAAACTCCAGTTTGACAAAAACATCTATACCTGGCAATTTGAACAAAGTTGCTATTTTTATAGTAATGGCCATTAATTTAGTAGTTTTGCTTTAGACAAAGATGCCCAGGTTCAATATCAGGCATATGATTCTGGTATATATAATCCATTAATTTAGAACTAATTGGGATTAAAATTAATGCAATCTATGGCCTTCTAGAAGTTGAACTTCAACTGCAATCAGTCCCAGCCAGAATTGCCAATGAGAAATCATGGTAGAAAATGTAAATCCACAACATTTGAAAAGTCTGTTCCCAACCCTAGACCAAGACCTAGATCTCAAAGATGTCACATGGTCAGATATGGATACTAAGATCTGCTCCAGATGCTTTATCTGATTCAGTATAAGACGACTCTTAGTGCACACATATATCTACAATATTCCTTTATGAAAAGAAATCATATATTCATATATACTTTCCTCGTCACTGGTTCATGCTTGATGTATCACCCACTGTAGGTTGGTAATTCAATATTTATGCATTTTAAAATTGAAAATGTTTCACGAAACACTTCTTGAAATTTGTTTACTACAGCAATGAAGGAGGACTGGATAAAAAGCTATGAGGATCTTTGGTCCAAATGAGCCAGAAAACCAGTTCTGTGGGAAGATAATATTCAAGAGCCGCTGGATAGTGAGATGGGTGGCATATAAATTTATTAAATAAATATTTCAAAATAGTTTTCAAAGCGCTTGGATCATCCAGATACTTGGAAACAAAATTCACAATCCCATTAGCTTGGCAAATGTTGCTTTGACAGGATAGTAGGTTGGTAATTCAATATTTATGCATCTTAAAATTGAAAATATTTCACAGAATTTTAACAATATCCAACATTCGGCTAATGTTGCTGTGCCATATAATAATGAATTTTTTCATCTGTTTTATAAATGTGTGTTAGATTCAGGCAATATGGGGAAGAATTCCTTATGTTTATACCAAATGTCTAAACTGAAAAGAAATTAATTAAAAAATAAGCAAGCTTATGATACTAGTATACTAAGCCTTCTCTAAAGTATTCATTCTTTGACAGATTAGTCAAGATGTTATCAAGTTTCTGAAGAACAAAACTCTATATTGAGGAATAATATCTGAGATCAGCTGTGTTGAAGTAAAAATATTTAAGGGAGGTTATTATATGCAAATACATGACTTTTTAGTTATCACATTACCTATGACAATATCTATAAAATGCTTGAAACTGGATCCTCATATTGATTAGAAAGCCATTAGCTACTGTGCAAGTAACATCCATATGTAGACAATTCTTGCGCAGTCACCTTACCTCTAATGAATCAGAGCTCAGACAGACTCGTTCCTTATTCCTGTCCAGATTGCTACTACAGAGTTCCAATTTTAGTCCAGTCTTGTTTATGCCCCAAAAATTGAAGATAAAACGATTGACATGTTCAGTCTAGGATCTTTTTACTCATAATCCATCCAGAAGACAAGGATTTTTGTTTCTCCCTTATGCTGCTTTGCCTTCTTTCTCCGTCTAAATCTCTTTATCTTATTAAAGGAGCTTATCCTTTTAGCAGCCAATTTCGAAATGGCTCCTTTCACTAACCTCTCCCAAATTTGTCTTTGATCTTCATTATAGCTCTGTTTTAGCATTCTTAAGAGTAGTATCTTGGCCCAAGCATTACTTCTATTTTTTTTTCTATGTAGTTACTTTCATCTCTCTCTCTGTGTGTGTCTCTCCCTCCCTCCTTCCCTTCTCTCTCTTGTGAAAAATATTTTGTACTAGTATAAAAATAAAGTATAGTTTATTTTACTTTAATAGTTCTCTCTCTCTTTTGTACTATAGTAGAGATAAACTTAAAGATAAAGATAAAAGTAAAGATAAAAAGATTTTAATAGTTCTTTCAGCATTTTTTTTTACATTCTAGAAAGACAGATACATCACAGTACTACCCTGTCTTCCTGTTGGCTTCTGACTGAATTAATACAGCCATCCTTTGGCAAGCTTAAATCTTCTGGATTTTCCCAAAGTTAGTAAAAGAGGCAGAGACATAAATGTATTATATTCTGTTTGCAACAGCGAAATGTCTTTTTGCAATAGTTCAAAATATATCATAGGAACATGTTCATTGCTGGTCCAAATAAAATTGGTAGAGAAAACTACATTTAAGGTTCAACTTCAGCCATTATTTGCATATTGCCATTAACAATCTGGGTCCTCATGTTACCAATCTCGGAAGGATGGAAGGCCGAAGGCATTGCAGGATTTCCCCAAACATATAGGAATATGGAAAGATAAAGGAAGCAGGCTTCTGCTACTTTTAAAAAGTTGTAGCAAGTTGCTGCTTTTTAAAATATATATATATATATATTGAACAAGAAGACAAATTGTGACAAAACGTATTAAGCCCCGTTGAAAACAATGAAGCATTTCTCCGCTGGCCAAGCTTAACATTTTATAAATGAGCAAAGAAGAAAAAGCTTGCCCTGGAGTCTCATTTAGAATTCATGGCAGGTTTGCAGTTAAAATCCCCAATTTCCTATGGCAGGGCTGTCACTTTCCAGCTCCTTCTTTTCCTTTCAAGGAGGGACAGTCTCCAAGCTTGGCAGGAAAAGTAAAATGTTTTTCATCACACTAGAGTCCCAATATATTTCTAAATGTCTTCTTAAAGCTCTTTTCAGTTTAAATAGGTACACTTTGAGTTTCTTTCTCAAACTTTCTCCTTGGGATAATTAATCTTTTATCCTCCCTTAACAATTCCTTGTTCCCCTCCCTCCTTCCCAAGCCATGTCTACATTCTCTCACAGAAAAAGAGACATTGCAAAAGGAGGACATATCTCTGAAGGGAAGAGCGGATGTAATAGGATGAAGCTGAAAGGAGTCTTCTCCTGTAGGAGTAGCAGTAGGATCTCCTGGTCTATCCAATTCTGGATCTGAACTGATGTGAAGTTAGTGAGGAAAACAAAATATAATGAGAAGAAGTTTTGAGTATCTTTAAGATGATTAAAATTAAAATTACCTTCAAAATTAAAGGTATTAGGAGCCCTGGTGGCGTAGTGGTTAAAGTACAGTATTGCAGTCTGCCCACAGCCTCGAGTTTAATCCTGATGAGGTTCAAAGTTGACTCGGCCTTCCATCCTTCTGAGATTGGTAACATGAGGACCCAGATTGTTAAGGGAAATATGCAAATAATGCTTCTACATTATAAACTTTCTAGAGAGTGCTGTAAAGTGCTATGTGGTGGTATATAAGTCTAAATGCTATTGCTACTGATTATCTATTGGACAAAAAAGTGGACAAACAGTAATGTGAATAAAGAGAAGGCAGAACAATTTACACATGGCAGTTAGCAATTCTTTCCAACATGATTGATTAAAGAGGAGTGTAGATTAGAACTGATATAAGAACAGTAAGAATCCATCTTACTAACTCAAAAGAATTCAAGTTTCCAGGGCTAGATGTACTTCATTTAAAGAAGTGTAGGTTGTTAGTACATGTGATTTCAGAACCATTGATTGTAAAGTTTTAAAACTCCTGGAGAACCATTGAGATAGGAGAAGAGGTAATATAACCACAGTATTCCATAGAAGAAAGAGGGAGTATTAAAGACCAGTTAGTTTTAATGTCAAGGTACATTAAAGGTAGTAGAACAAATTGTCAAACAGCATGCCAGTGAGCATTTAGGAAAGAGCAATGCCATTACCAGAAGTCAGTGTGGATTTATCAAAAACATGATTGCTCAGATTAAATTTATTTTTTTCTGACAGAATGACTAGTTTTGTACATTAAGGAAATGCTACAGATAGTTAACTATCATAAAAGCATATAACAAGACATTGCCTGATATCCTTGAAATAATACACGTAGTCCTCGACTTACAGCCACAATTGAGCCCAAAATTTATGTTGCTAGGTGAGTTTTTAAACACGTTTTGCCCCATTTTACGACCTCTCTTGTCAGAGTTGTTAAATGAATCACTGAAGTTGTTAAGTTAGTAACACAGTTGTTAAGTCAATCTGGCTTCCCCAATGACTTTGCTTTTCAAAAGGTCACAGAAGGTGACCAGATGACCTTGGGACATTCCAACTGCCATAAATATGAGTCACTTGCCAATTGTTTGAATTTTGATCACATGACCATGGGGATGCAGCAACAGTTGTAAGTGGGAAAAACAATCATAAGTCACTTTTTTCAGTGCCAATGTAACTTTGAACGGTCACTAAATGAACTGCTGTAAGTTGAGGACCTGTACATGGGCTGGCTGGTATTAAAGTCCATAAGATTTGCTAATGTGCAGACATCCCCAAAGAATATTCATAAATGGTTCTACATCATCTTGGAAAATCCAGTAGAGTGCTCTATGGCTCCACTCTCACTTGAAGCTATTCAGTGCTTTTATAAATGGAAGGGATTCTTATCAAATGTGTTAAATTAATAATGATTTATTAAGTGTATTTGTCAAATTAGCCAAAGGAATTGACTAATAAAGAACAAAACCCACAGCTCAAAATATCAGGCTTGAACACAGGATGAAATCCAGCTTTGGAATGATGTTCAGCTGTAAAGCATGTATAAAAACTCAAATTCATAGGTACAGCATTGGAGAGATCTGACTTGGCAGCAGGATGTATGAGAAGGACCTACCACGTTACCAGCTAGATACAAGCAAGAAGTATGGGACAGCAGCTAAGACTATCAGTCAATCAATCAATCAATCAGAATAGAGCTGGAATGGAACTTCAAGGTCTTCTAGTCCAACCCTCTGCTCAAGCAGGAGACCCTCTACCATTTCAGACAAGTGACTGTCCAGTCTCTTCTTAAAAACCTGCAGTGATGAAGCACCCACAACTTCTGGAGGCAAGCTATTTCACTGGTTAATTGTTCTCACTGTTAGGGAGTTTCTCCTTAATTCCCGGTTGCTTTTTCCTTAGTTAGTTTCCATCCATTGTTTGTTGTCCTGCCCTCTTGTGATTTGTGGAATAAGTTAATCTCCTCCTCTTTGTGGCAACCTCTCAAATACTGGGATAGTGCTATCATGTCCCCTCCCCCATCCAGTCCTTCTTTTCTCTAGACTACCCAAATACAAACCCTGCAACTGTTCTTCATATGTTTTTGTCTCCAGCCCTTTAATCATCTTAGTTGCTCTTCTCTGCACTTTTTCCAAAGTCCAACATCTTTTTTGTAATGTGGTGACCAAAACTGGATGCAGATTTCCAGGTGTGGCCTTACTAAGCGGTACTAATAAAGTGATACTTAATATTTCACGTGATTTTGATTCTGTGTCTCTGTTTATACAACCAAGTACAGTTCAATCATTGACTGAGAATAAATAAGCAAAGGTGCGAGTTCAGTAGAAGGTTGCCAGGGTGACAAGCAGTCTAATAATGAAGACTGAGGAAGAATGATTAAAAATTAGCACGTGTAATTTGCAAATTTGCAAAAGAAAAGGCTAAAACAAGATATAATAACAGTTTACAAATAAAGGTCTATGCTGTTCCAGGGGGGACAAACCAGTTCTGTGTTGAAATAGAAAGCAGAAATAGACAAATGAGTTAAAACAGAAGAAAATATATATTAGACTAAATATATAAAAATATTTTCTGATAGGAAGAATGGTAAAGCAAGAAATAAGGATAATTGAGGATATAGAAACTCAGTCTTATGAAAGAACTGTGAGTGTCCAAAGTGTCATAATAGCATAATAGAACCTTAAAATAGCTAAACAAATCTCAAACCTCTTCTCCATCATGCCATAAACCTGGGATGTTTTCATTTGAACTTTTACACAGAGTAGAAGGGGATTTGGTGGCTTGGTTCTCTGACATCTGTGAAATTAGCCATAACCATAAATGGTAGCTAAGCAATTCTCTCTGCATATCTGTAACTTAAATGAAAGGTCAGAGACAAGGCTCGAATGAATATTCTTTGCATTCTGCTTGAAGGAACCTCCCCCCCCCCCAGGCTTTGCAGAGAATTGGGCCTTTTCCTCCTTATTTGGTGTGGCAATCCCTAGATAATGGGCCCCCTGGACAAGTCCAGGCATTTCATACACACCAACTTTCAAAAGAAGTATATGCCTTGCTACAAACTGGAACAGTTGCTTTGATGTCCTTTCCTCCTTGTAAAATGTCTGCTGAAAACCTTATCTTATCAACTGCATATTCAAATTCATCTGAAAATTCAAGCTAACATATGCTTGACAATCTTTTCTCACATCTGGCTGTTCCCATGTTAAGTTATCCTTAAGGCCTGGGGCATGGCCTCTAGTAGCAGCAGTATGCCCCTAGAAATCCTCGTGTCCTCCCCACCCCTTTTTTTTTGTTGACATCTTTCAGAAATTCTTTTAATTTAAAAACCAAGGAAGGAAGCAGGCAGGCAGGCAAAGTTCCAGCCTTCAGGAGCATTTTTATTTGCAAGGATGCCTCTGGACCCTTAGAAACAGTCTTAGAACATCATAATCAATTAAAGCTCAGGGGTTGGGTTGAAAATCTGCCCTCTTGAGATATGCTTGGTGCCCTCTCAGTTTGATTGTTTTCTTGCAGACATTTCATTACCCAAACTAGGTAACATCATCAGTGCAGTGCAAAAAAAATGTCTGCAAGAAAAAAACCAAGCTCAGACAGCACAAAGGATCCCTTATTTCAATCCTGAGCCAAATATATTCTCCTTTATTTGAACCTGTATAAACTTGTTTATAAAAGTTGCATATCACCTCAGTCACAGAGCATGCTATCTGTCCACAACAGAACCAAGGTAAGAAACGATGCTAGGAAGATTCCCATGAAAAAGAACAAGAAAGATGATAAGTAATTTCTTCAAGGACCAATTACTAGTAGATTGTGTTCCCTTGGTTGCCATTTTGTGAAATAGGAACACCTATTTTAGAGGAAAGCCTACAGCATGACTTCAAGGGGATCTACTAATCCCTGCTCTCATTCTTCCTGGTTGTCTTGCCACTTTCCCACTTTCCCTTGAATTCCATAGGACAGAACTTATTTTTCATCAACACAGTTAGGAGAAAAATACTCACTTAAATGAGAAATTAAAGTGACATAAAGGCAACAAAGAATATTTGTATTGGAATGCACTACAGTGATCTCCAGGCTCCCAAGGAAGTTGCAGGAAGGGTACAGATTATATAGATTTGGCTTGTTACAATACAGAAAGAAAGGCAAAGAAAATAGTGTAAATTACAGTGCTACCTTTACACTGGAATGCTTTGAATTGATTCCCCTGTGGCTTTTCACACCATTAAGATTCTATTGGATTAGATACTGTCAACATGTTAAATAAACAGTGGGATGCATTGCATCTGTGTCCATTCTATTCACATTCTGAAGAAAGGACAGGGAGTGTCTGGTTTCTGTTTTCAGTCCCAAGTCCAGCTATACAAAGCTGAGTTGCATCCTTTTAAATAGTTAAGCTAACAGAATATATGCTGTATATCAGTAGTGTCAAACTCGCAATGACATTTCATCATGTGACATATCGCAACTTTTTCTCCCTTTGCTAAACCAGGGGTGGGCGTGGCCAGGGTGTGATGCATTCAGCCTGCAGGCCATGAGTTTGACGCCCCTGCTGTATATCTTAGGTTTAAATTAAAAATATGAATTAAACTTCCACGATATTTAATGATTTCTACTCATTTTAAACTGTTATATTACCTGTTGGTCACATGTTATCCACAGGGGTCATCTTTCTTACATGAGCTGCACTGGCACCGATTACAATTTGATACAAATACCATACAAACTTGGCATACCACTGAGTTATTTGCACACCCACCTGCTTCAATGGTAACTGCCCTTCTCACATGCTCCCTCATTGAAACAAAGTCATGTTATAGAACCCAGAAGGCAGGTCTTCTAAAAGGTAGCTCTTATCCTGGGTTGGGATGAGTTGAGGAATTATATCCAGCTGTGATCTCCCTTTAACTGTTTCAATAGCTTTAATTATAGATCTTGTTTTTTTAATGTTAGTTGATTATTTTTCTCTAATTTTTCTCTTTTTGTTTTTATAAGCTGCCCAGAATTACATTGTCTGAGTTTGGCAGTTATATTCTGTAAATGTCTTAAATGAATACATAAATAAACAGGCAGCAATAATTGTAACAGCTGTAATAGTTAACATCCTTGATAATGAAAGGAGAATCCCACATTTTTTCCCACTTGAATATTATATCAGTAGAACGAAAGGCAGACAGGGACTCTGTAAATTTAGCAATTTTGTCAACTCCCTTTTGTTTACAACAGGAATGATGATCTTCGATTTGGTCAGCTTTTGTGTTACAGTAGGTAGTGTTTTGATTCATTTGGTGCTTTCAAGTCAGTGTTGATTTTCATCTTGACAAGTCCCTGCAGTTTACCTGGCAAGATTTCAGAAGCGGTAGGTCATTGTCTCTTTCCTAGGACTGAAAGAGAGTGACTGGCCTGAGGTCACCCAGTTGGCTTTGTGCCTAAGATAGGACAAATTCATGGTCTTCCAGTTTCCAGCATGTACATTAGCCACCACACCAAACTGGCTCTCTTTTAATCAGCTTACTAATAGACTCACCTTCTCAATGGTAAAGACTCAGCAAATTGATATATTAACCTTGGTGGTATTAATGATGAGAACCATGGTGGTGCAGTGGTTAGAATGTAATATTTCAGGTTAACTCTGCCCACTGAAAGAGTTTGATACCGACCAGCTTAGCTTTCCATCTTTCCAAAGTCAGTAAAATGAGGACCCAGATTATTGGGGGCAATATGCTGACTTTGTAAACCACTTAGAGTGGGTCGTAAAGTACTATGAAGCAGTATATAAGTCTAAGTGCTATTGCTACTGCTATCTTAGCAGTGCCTTAGTATACTAGCACTTAAAAATGATTGATTAGCTTCTGTTCTTTTTGTTTTATGAGTCATAATTAAGACAGAACATAGAAAAATAGGTTGGAAGGGACTTGGAGGTCTTCTAGTCCAACACTCTGCCCATGGCAGGAGATCCTACACCATTTCAGACAAATGACTCACCTTCTCAATGCTAAAGACTCAGCAAATTGATCTATTAACCTTGTTGATATTAATGATGAGAACCAAGGTGGTGTAGTGGTTAGAATGTAATATTACAGATTAACTCTTGTCCAGTTTCTTCTTGAAAACCTCCAGTGATGGATTACCTACAGCACAAGTTCCTGAGGCAAGCCCTTCCACAGATTAATTATCCTCACTGTCAGGAAATTTCTCCTTAGATCTGGTTTGAATCTCTCTTTAATGATCTTCCACCCATTACTTCTTGTCCTCCCTTCAGGTGCTTTGGAGAATTGACTGCCTCTTCTTTGTGACAGCCCCTCAACTACTAGAATTCCATCATCATATTATCCCTTGTCCTTCACTTTGTTAGACCAGACATACCTATTTCACTCAGTTGTTCCTCATATGGTTTAGCAGTCATATATCACTCATTTAAAAAAAATGGGGAAGATTTATGACCAAGTACTGAAAAAGTATAAGCAGCAAACAGATTGAAAAAACATAGTGCTGTCTGAAGGTTGAAATCAAATCTTTGATGCACAACAGCCATTTCTTCTAAAACATTATTTTAATGTTTTGCATCTTATCAAGTATGTCAATATAAGACAATTCCGTGGCTGAACTGCTGAAATAATTGTGAAGTTGACAGTCCCCAATCAATGCAGTTGATGTGCATAATTATCTTTTCAGATACAGCGAACATGTTAGATTTATATGGACAGTCTGTTATTTTCTTTGCTTGCGTTCTTCATGGCTATGTGGAAATAAGAGACAGAGAGGTTGCCCAACATTCACATTATCAATGCCTATGAATGATTCTGCATTTGTTAATTCAGTCTGAGAATTCTAATTTCTTTAAGCAAGCAGTGACCATTAGCACATATTTCACTCCCCCCACCCCCAGCATTGTAAGATCTTTCCTTCAGCACTTTTTTGGGAGAAGGGGGGGGGGAGGGGGACTCAAAACAAATTTATTTCCCAGACCTTTTAACTCTTTTAAGTTTTGTAAATCTATATTTCATCATGGGCTTGTTTCTAAAAACAGTTGTTAATTATGTTTTACTATACATTGTAGCTAGAGATGTTAAAAGAATAAGAACCAGTACATATATTTTCTAAACAAAATACAAAATAGTAAAGTAAAGTAAAGTAAAGTAAACAAAATACAAAATAGTAAAGTAAAGTAAAGTAAAGTAAAGTAAAGTAAAATAATAAAATAAAATAAATAAAATAAAACAATGAAGACCTTTCATGGAGGCTTAAAGAGAGATCTTTGTGGCCAAAAGGGCAAAGAAAAAAACTCCATACAAGCTGCATCAGACTCACCCAGCACAAGGCAGAATAGTTCAAAGGAACATAGAAAAATTCAAAAACTGGAGGTGTCAGAAAAATGGATTAGAATAATCTTACTAATTTAGAATGAACTACATAGAAATACAATCCTGCATCTATATAGTACCCCTCACCCATTTGGAACCTTCCAACATGTTCAGTTAGAATGATCCACATCAGCCAGGGTGGATAACAATGGCTGGTGTGGTCATTTAGCTCAGCACTACAAAGAAAAAAAAATTGAGCCTTTGTAATGGACTTTGTGAATAACCTTGAGAGACAGGGGGAAGAGCTGCAGACTAGATATTGACCTTATAAGTGAAATCTGGGTCTAAAGCTGGAATGGGGGGTACAAAAAGTATCTCAGAAGGGACTTTCCCTAGTTCTCTGAAAAGTATAGGTAGGGGAGGAAAAAAGCACTTTCCGATTTGCAAGATTCCGTTACTGCAACCTTACAATAAAGGTAATTTTAGTATTTTTGATTTTGGTTTCCTGATCTGGAATGCCCTGAAGATCTGACAGCCTCTTTGTAGCCATTTCCTATCCTTCTTTTCCCAAAGGACAATTATATCTCTAATATAATGAGGGGAGAGATTAGCACTGTTGTCAGCATGAGCAGAGGCCACTTCTGTTGCCTGTAACCTTTCGTCTCTCTCCCCACCTGCCACCTGATTGATTTTATGAGGTAGAAGGAAAATGTCCCACTGGAGGACAAACAATAAGGACAAGAGCAATTTAATACCCACAGACAGTATGGTGTATTCATTTGGATTTCAATGAGGTGTGTAGAAATGCAGGTTGAAGTACCTTACCATGGAGGCTCAATATGTAACTTGAAGCCACTCACACTATCTGCCCAAGCTAGCTCACAAGTTTTTTTTGGGTGGGGGGGTCTGAAAGAATTTCTCATATTTGCCATTCTTATAATGTAAGTGTAAATAATAATGAATGATTGACAATTGAGAAGAGTCATTGGCTGAAGGGTGAATTGTTCTTTCACACTATGATCTTTGATCTTCAAATTTGTTTTCCATGCAACAACTATAATGTGAAGATTTCATACTTCTGGTGCAAAACTTACTGAAACTAATATGAGTTGCATTCAAATAAAACTGGTTAGAAACAAAAATATTATTTTTAAGAAGCTTCTTAAAGCCTGAAGAAGCTTCTTGGATGAGAAGCGAAATGTCTTCAAGCAAAACAAAGAAAATCCATTTGCTTTTTGAAAAGGCACCTTTGGGACACCAAATGTATAGATTTCCAAAACCAATACATAAAACCCTTTAATATTCTTTTTAAAATATATCCTAATCCCAAAGCACTTTTGGTTTAACATGTTGTTCAAATCTGTCTTATTTTATGTTTTTGTTCCATATAACCACACTACTACACAGAAATCCCAGGGCACCTTAATTTTAATTATCAGAAATAACAAATTCATGGCTTGTTAAAACAATATTGTTTTTGTAGAACTGTTCCCCATTAAAGTCAGGTTTTAATAACAGTGAACACAAAAACTACAAGATTAATATTTGTAAACACAATATTAGAAATTTCCTATAGGAATTATCCATGCTAGAAATATTAAATTTGTTTCTTCATGGCAGGAATACAATGGTTTTAATTAGCATGAGCAGACTCTGAGCAATCTTTGCATAAGCTTCCTTTCATCACTAGTTTTAAACAAGGTAATTAGAAGATCACAATCAAATTGTTATTTATATAACATCATTTTCCAACAGAGCCTTCTTTAACCTGATAGCCTTCAAATGAATTGGACAACCAATGACAATACCAAAGTTGTATGAAAATTAGTTTTGATATTTTCAAGATTATGAATTCTGCACAGGAACAGAATGGTAATCAGAGGTATGTGTGCTAGAAAATCAAGGTTTAATTTATAGCTTAGAACTGAGATATATGTAAACAAAAGGCTACAACACCAAGAGGAAAAAAGGATTATAATGTATTCAACTAATGCAATTTTTGAAATACATATTGTTAATCGTCCTTTTTCATTTGTATTTTTTCAAGTGACAAATGAACTTCAGAGCTACTTTCTGTGAGTCATACTGTTTACTCTAAATTTGACATGTGGAACAAAAAGTAGGATGTGGAAGAAGGGAGGAAAACAAACCAGTTCCATGCGGTTTTTTAATCTTATCTGCATCCTAAACAAAACATAATGCTGCTTTCCCTCTGTAATACTGAGCAAGCAGGTTCTTAAAAACATTTATCTATTTGTCCTTGCAAACCTGAAAAATAATCACAAGTTTGCAGAAAAAAAGGAAAAACAATAGACTGATAGTACATAATGTATAAGTATACTAAACAATACTTCACATAGTTTCTAAAGCCCCAAGGAACATTATAAAATAACTCATTTTTTTCTGATTCCAATGTTTCAAACTAATGTAAATTTAACTGGAGAGCCAGTGGTTAAGGCACCAGGCTAGAAAACAGGAGTCTGTGAGTTCTAGTTTCACCTTATGCATGAAATTTGGATGGGTAATTTTGGGCCACTCACACTCTCTCAGCTCAACTCATCTCACAAATTGTTGCGGAAAAAATAGGAGGCAGAGGAATATTATGTGTACTTGCTGCCTTGAGTTACTTATAAAGTAATAACATCAGAATTAAGGGATCTGAAAGAGATGGGCAATTAAGAGAGATGACATATAAATAAATAAAAATCTAATAAATAAATAACAGTTGTCCTACGCCTAAACAGTACCGGTACTTATAATGGCAACTGGGACCAAAATTGCTGTCACTAAGCGATGTGGTCGTAAAGCTGATGTCATATGTAATGTTAATTCAGGCAGCTCCAGCTGCCGTTGTTAAATGAGGACTTCATAAGACTGCAATTTCTGATTTCCTGCTGGCTTCTTCAATGACTTTGTAAAAAGCTATAGGGGAACATTGGAAATCACAATCACATGATTACACTTTGTGAAACATTATAATTGCAAACTGAGCGCCTGGATCATAATCATATGATCACTGCAATGGCCAGAACTATGAGGACTCATCATTAAGTACCATTTGTTCAGTGGCATTGTAACTTTGAAAAGTCACTGAATGAATGGTCATAACCCAAGGACTACTTATACTTGTCAGGCAACCTAATTTTCCTGCTATATATTTGGCAGCCTACAGAGAAAATACTCTTCTGTGCAGTAGATACAGAAAGTCTACACCTGCTGCTAAAATACCAGGTTTCTGAAATGTAAAAAAAAAAATATCAGACCAAAATAAATCACTTCAGAATTTAAAGCTGTACAATTCAGTTGAAAAACAAACTGAAATCTTGTCGGGGCAAAAAATATAATGTAGTTGCATAAAGATGCACACCCTTATATTAATACTTTGTTGAAGCACCTTTTGATTTTAGCACAGCATTCAATCTTTTGGGGTAGGAGCCTATTGATATGGCACATCCTGCCTTGGGAATCTTTGCCCGCTCTTCCTTGTAAAGACCCCAAATTATCAGATTGCAAGAGCATCTCCGCCCACAAATGTTCAATTGGATTCAATTGGATTTCCATTGGGTTCTTGCTGAGCCATCCCAAAACTTTGATCTTCCTTCTGGTAAAGCCATTCTTTTGTTGGTCTGAAGGTATGTTTTGGATCTTGTTGTATTGAAAGGTGAAATTCCTCTTCATCTTCAGGAACAGACTCAAACTTAACTATGACAAAACCAACCAGCTATATTTATCTATCCATGGATATACGGCTATTGTGCTGGTAGTGCTATCTTGGACCAGGAGTTCCTTCAGATAATAACTGTTGCCCTGCTCACTCACAATTATATATTTGTACTTGCTCTACATGGGGCTGCCCTTGAAAACTATACAGAAGCTACAGTTGGTCCAGAATGCGACAGTACAGGCAGTGATGGGAACATATTTTGCTCCAGGTGCAATTCAAAGCCTTTCATGGTATACTGCCTGGTTCTCTGTTGGACTGCTTATCTCCTATTGTTTCAGTCCACCTGTTATGATCAAACGGTATATGCACTATGGGTCCTATCAACAGTATCATCTTTCAGGACCCAGGAAGTATGCCTTCTCTGTTGAAGTGCCTGCTATCTGAAACAAGAGGGGTTTGTACAGCTCCTACCTCAATGGTGGGGCAATAACTACAAACTTGGTTGATATTCCCAACCTTGGGATAGGGTGGTTGTGGAATCCCTACTTTGGCTCAATAGTTGGCTATATTGTTCTTCCAGAGATTATTTGTTTTTATATCTACCGGGCTTTTTATTTGTAAGGATTGCTCAGGAGTCAGGTGTCCTTTAAACTGGATAAATATAAGTGGACTAATATAATCTGCAGCTGATATAACAGCAACATGCAAAGTGCAAATAATTCAAGCAACTTATTCTCTGGGCTACAATAAATAATACAAAATACAACATAATACAAATAAATAACTCATTTTCTCATTTACAGAAGAGAATAGTAGATCATACAATTGTAGCAGAATGTAACTTATAAGGAGGAACCCTGGTTGCGAGTGCTTAGAATGCACTACTGCAAATTCTGCCCAGTCTGGAGTTTGAGCCTCATGGGGTTCGAGGTTGACTCTGCCTTCCAGCCTTCCAAAGTCAGTAAAATGAGGACCCAGATTTTTTTTTGGGGGCGGCGGCAATATGTTGACATTGTAAACCACTGAGAGAATGCTGTAAAAGCACTATGGAGCAGTGTATAAGTGTAAGTGCTATTGCTATAAGAAATCTCAATCTTATGACATCTTAACTGTGTTGTTTCTCCATGTCATATAATTTATGTGGGTATATGCATAATTTTGCATTTATTTATTTGTCATGTTTATGTAGTGTATATTGGAGATGGAGACCCTGTGAGAGCTGTATGCAATGAAATTTCATTTTAATGTATGCTGATTAGCTTACATTCAAAGTGATAAAGTTATTCTAAGTTTAAGTAACTCTTAAAGACTAATAAATCCGTATGTGTTCGTGGACCTCAGTTCACATTCTACTAAAAAACCTACGGGATAATAAAATGGTTAGTCTTGTAAATACTCTTATTACTAGAGACTAATAAAGCTATTCCCCTGATGACTATTGACAGCATTTGTGGGCACACACTGAGAAATGTGTGGATAAGAATCTCATCACACTCGTTCCAGACGTGCCGATGCACTTCCAGGTTGAATTAGCCAGTGACATCACCATTGAGGACGCCTAATTGGGAACTCCTTTCATGTTCCCAGCAGCAGCTGGAGCAAAGAATGGAAGCTCACCTCACCCCATGGCAGCACTCAGGTCTCGAACACAGCTTTGCTGCTTGTCAAACCAGCATCCTCACCAAATGAGCCATTATGCTCCTTTGATAAAAATGAAGAATGTTCTTTCAAGTGTCCCAAAGGTGCTTTTTTTCAAGAGGCAACTGGACTTTCTGGTTTTTCTTTTAAAACGATTTGCTTCTCATCCAAGAAGCTTCTTCAGCTTCTTCAAGTGCTGAGGTTGCTGCATTCTCTGGAAATGTTATAAAGAAGTCCTCCAAAGTTCCTTCTAGCTCTATGCTATTCTAAGACTTTCCCTGGTAATCACCTTGTACATACCCATGTATGCCCATTTCACTTTATTAGCATTCCCAGTGGAAATCTTGTTTGTTCTGCACATACACACCTGGGAAAGCAGTGAGCTATCTAGAGGATATGGCTGCCTCTAAGCTTTGAAAAGGGACACTTGATGTGCTCTGCAGAGTATCCACCTCTGTTCAATACTTTGCACTGAAGCTAGAACCTTAACCTTAGGAGACAGAATAGAACCACTGTGTTGCCCATGCATTGTAACATTATAAAACCTGATCTTGTTATTCTACAGCGCATGTTGATATTTTTGGGTGATGCTGCAGAACAGTTAAGGATTACTGATGAGGAAATGACATTACTTTCAATCACAAAATGATATTAATTCAGGCTATAACATACAGCACTAAATTGCACGTTCTCCTTCAACAGTGGGTACACTAGTCCATAATGAAGTAAAAATTGCCATTTCAAAGGCCTGAATCTAATAATGGCAGTCACTCGTAAGATCTTCTCATTGGCAACCTCTATATACTGTGGACCCCAGAAATGTGTAAGGAGCTTACTGTTGACAATCTTTCAGTTATTTGTTGAATATATTTTTCTTCTTCACTCAGTTCTTTTTCTACAAATATCTTTTTTTTTTGTTTCTGCTTTGGTTTCCCTTTTCTCTTGAATATATACATTTTTTTTTACCGTATGTTGTACATTTCAAGATACGTTTACGTGGGAAGCAGTACGTGAAATTAGCACGATCGCGGATAGATAAGAGAATGCGCTCAAGCAGCTGTTATTTAACCAGCGCGGGAAGAACGCTGCCACGGAAACGCCTCATCTGAGATGGAATAACAAATAAATAAGGCAGGGTTGTATCGCACCAGAATAGGAAGCACATGCTAAGGTGCAGTGCAGATTCTCCAGCACGTGGTTTCTGGATTTCAACCTACATTATTCTTTTCAGCAGTTCTACGGAATAAGCTTACATAAAAAAAAAAAAGAGTGGCATCCCTAGCATAATTGGCTCTGTTTTCGAAGCCTTTCTCGGCCGAATGCCCTCCTCCTCCCCCACTCCCCAGCATATTACCTCACTCTTGGGGCACCAGCCCGTGGTACAGCCTCCACGGGAAAAAAAAAAATCCCCTTCGGCCCCAGCAATGTGCAGCCGAGCAAATGACTCTCTCTCCGAGCCTCGGAAAAGCCATGGTCACGTGAGGGACGACGGCCAATTGCATTACACGCAAGGTATGGAATGACCCGCCGGAGGGGGGGGGAGGAAAAAGGCAACGTCTTGGCTTCAGAGGAGGTGGCCAGGGTAGAGGGTGATCAAGAGTGGCAAAACTCCCCACATTTCCGGTTTGGTGGACGCTGAAGTGGACGGGACGCAGATTGCTGATCTGAGAAGGGAGAGGGTTAACGATTACCTTTGACGGGAGTTAGATACCTCTTTTTTGAACGAGGCCGTAACAAAAAAGAATTAGGCAGTTATGGGGAGGTTCCCGCGCACAGTCATTTTCGATGCATAATTGCAGGCGACGCTTGCAGGTTTTTTAATGGCCGAGGAGCCAAGACACGCAAACTAGATTTGTTCTGGATGCGATTAACTTCGATTTCCTTCCACTCTGTAGTGGTCTGTGATCTGCTATTGTAATGTTTTAAACAATAAGGGCCAGCTGTGTTGACACGTTTTTTAAATGTATGTGATTTGAATTTAATTTACACTCAGCTATTAAGTGTGCTGAGTTTCTGTAACATGCTAGGGCAAAATGAGGTTGATTGGTTTATGATGCATTGTGTTATCCAAATTGATTAGAATCTCCAGCACCTTCATATTATATTAAACTAGTCTATTTAATAAGTAACAACTAGCTGGCTTGATAGAGGTAAGGTTTATAAGTATAACATAGGATTTATAAACCGTAAAGCTGCCTCGTGGTTTCTTTCCACAGAACCATTAAGTGCTGCCTGCCAATTAGATTTTGAATCCTTAAATTCTCTTATACACAAATGTTCCTCTGACATTCTCCTTGTAGAAAGTCTTGAATTGAAAATATACTTGGTCATTCGATCCCATCCTAGCATTTAATTCACACCAATTGTTATCGGTGATACAAGGTATTTATCTAAACAAGTAAAGATAAAAACTAGTTCTTTAAAGGCAGAAAAGCAGAAGTTTCCTGGAGGTAAATATCAAATTGTCATACATACTCAAGACAAGGTTGGGTGCAATATTGCAAGTTAAATTCATAACTTCAGTCACTAAATGACAAGTTTTAAGTTAATGACCTTTATCATGTAATAGCTATCTAACTGCTTATTAGCCAAATGCAATCATTAGAAATCCATTCATGTTTTATTCAAAATATAAAAATTAAATCCATTGATGTCTGCCAACTATACATGAAATAATGTTAGAAGAACACTTATCCTTTTTTGTCCACACTTGTGCTAAAATCTGATGTCGAAATATTTTTTTCTGCTGCAGACATAATTGATTGGTATTATACTGAGAGCCCTCAACTTACGGCCATAATTAACTGGAATCTCCGTCATGAAGTGATACAGATATTAAGTGATTTCACGCTCAATTTTATGATTTTTTTCGCTGCAGTCAATCAAATCTGGCGTCTCTTATAGACTTGGTTCATCAGAAGCCCTCATCAGAAATTATGATCACATTACATCAAGATACTGCAACCATCATAAATATGTTGGTAGCCAAGCACCTGAATTTTGATTACATGACTGTGAGGACACTGACAGTTCTAAGTGCAAGGACAAGTCACACGACACCTTTTCAATGCCATTGTAGGACCATATGGTCACTAAATGAATAGTTGTAAGTCAAGAACCACCTGAATTATTGTTGTGAAACCACTTGGGAACAGTAATATCTATTTAGAAATTTCATACCTGGCAGAGTATCAGGACTTGCTCTTTCTACAATATTTTCATTTAGCTGTCTGCTGGACCTTGAAGCAAATTTATGTATGGAATTATTAAGACGTTAACTAAAAAATGGGTCCTTTGGAAATTATTCAAAACAATGATTCCTTTAATCCAAGAAAGGACTATATATTAAAACATATAAATATTATATGATGGTTTCTCATGTTATTACTGGATTAAGAGCTGAGCCTGGACATGTTTCAGTTACAGGGAAAAGAATGGCCTAGAGCAGCAGTCCCCAACCTTTCTGGCTTGGCTGTTCGGCAGGGGGGATAGTTTCTTGTGAACAGCAGGTGGATGCACAATAGCATGCACAGCTCCATTTGTGAGAGTGGTGGGCACATGAATGAAGGGAATTTTGCGCTCAACTGCAAGAGGACCGCCCCTCACACGTGAGGTTGGTTTGCAAAGGCAAGTGACTGCAGCTCATGTAAGGGGAGCTTCATGTGCATGCCTGCACACGCCCGCCACTTGCGCAGCATGGTTTTGAACAGGCCACGGCCCATGCAGGAGTTAAAAAACAGAATTTTCATAGCAAGCTTGATAAAACTGTTCTATTAGTAGGATGTATCAATGGAGTAAAAAAGAAACACAAGGTCCTGTGTGACATACTACTGGTAGGGGACGCGCTAGGTCATGGGTATCAAACTCACAGAGTCACATTGCTGTCACATGACGTTTCACAATGTTTTTCCCATTCACGGAGCTGGGGTGGGCATGGCCTGCACGGGATGTATCTGACCCACGGGCCGCCAGTTTGACACCCCTGCACTAGGCACTGTAGTCCTAATGAACATCTTCAACAATATCTGGGGAACTACTGTATTTTCCACTCTGCTATAGATTCCACGATAATTTTAGTACTTTGGTATTGCAAGTCATCCAAAAATGAGTAGACCTTCAGTGGAGTTATATTATATACAGCTATGTAATAATCCAATCACCCCAATAAGTGCTAAATTTGAGTTAGCAAAATTCAGTTTTTACTGAGGAAATATTTCATTATTCAGAGCTTGGAATAGAAATAAATGGGAGGCAAGGAACTGCATTTCAGATATATAACTCCCATAAGAGGCAAGCATGATTTGATACATTAGATATTTCTTAAGTGCTGTATAATCTGCTTTAATATCTCATTGAATGGAAATAAAATGATTGTTTCATCGTTCGAATGTATAATAAATTCAATTTTTTTTTCAGGACAAATTATTTTAATTGGAGTAAACCATAAAAATCAGGTACTACTGTAGACGGGGGGAAAAACCTACCACATCAATGTCTTATGTGACTATTGAAAAGGCTTCTTATTCAGTTCTGCATACAATTAATAAAATACCATTCCTATATTATCACTAATTCTATTTACAGAGTTTAACGGCAATTTGTATAGTGCTGTTTATCACAGTGAACTATACTTAGTGACTCATAAATATGTTCAAAGTCATTCAGTTTATTATTATAAAACATGAATATTTTAAAAAGATATTTTCAAGAAGCAAGATCAGAGAGAAACTGAAATTACCCGAAAGAAGCCAGTTCTTACTTGGAGGACATAAACATCACTGCTCTAACTTCAAGGGTGTTTGTGGGTAGAGAAGTAGCTAAGCAAAGCTACTACTGGTTAGTTTATTCCTATTCAATAACCCATTACTTTTCTGCTGTCAACATTAGACAAGAACATTTCTGAAACTAGGATCTTAAAATCCCTACATCAGAAGGCTCCAAAACTCTCAATGCTAGATATAAAACACAACTCTGTTGAATTCCTACTAAGTTCCTTTCAATGCAGAAACAATGGATTGTGCATGCTTTGAAAACGATCCAGAAGAAGCACTAGCAGACCTCAGTCAAGCACACTATTTTTCAATAATCTGTGAAAGCTGCCCATCCTTCTATATTGCTCCCCCATGGATCACTTTATAAGTCGCATCAAGTTTAATGAGCGGAATCCATAAAGCAGAGGCATTTTTTTTCAGGTTGCTATAATGAAGAGTGAAGTGCTGCATTTCTATGAGGCCCAAAGCACTTCTTCCAAATCATCTTCAAATCTGCTCCACGATGAGAACAAATTATGCTCTGGTTGATGTTTGAAATTCTTGTCACAAAGTTTCTATTCAAAATGAATACCTTTCCTAGAATTTTCCTAACAGATTACAGCTCTTATTGTGAACTAATAGGTCAGAGTTTCCAGTTTATTTATTAGCTTCTGCTAGTTTCTGACACTAGGAATTTTCTTTTGTTTATGAGGAAAGTTTTTTTCAGATAACAGAATAACCACCTACTTCTGGAAAACAAGTTGTATGATACCAACTAGTTTAAGTGTATATAAAACCCCTGAAAAGTTGACATGTCATTTCCTAGAGTTCAAAGATCTCACACTGGAAAAGTCACTCTGATTAAAAGATTCACGAATAAATAAGGCATGAAAAATCACAGCAACTCATTAACTTTATAGCACTTCAAGCTGGGTAGAAAATCGTGCCCTAAAATTAGCCAGACAAACAAATGACCCCAAATGATAACTGATTGAAGTCTGTAAAACAAAGAATTGCGCTATTTCCTCCCTCTGCTCCTTCCTTACTGTTGCTGACTTACTTGTAAAAGATTACAACTATGAGTCAATACAATGTTTCGTATCCCTTTTCACTTCACTTGTTACTTCAGCCTATTTCCAGTTAACACTGTTACCTTACGAGAGCTAGGCCTGCCCAGCTATTTACAAAAAACCTGTGCTCCAAAGATGTGTCTTCAAGATCAGTATATCTTCTGATGGTCTGATTCTCCTGTAAAGAAGAGCATCAGCATCTTTGCACTAGAGTCTTCAAAGAGATGTGAAACTTATCTAATAATACATAGTACAGGCTGTTGCGTCTGTCAAGGACAAGGTTCAAACCAGGCCATATTGTGATCAGAATGCTCACACTGCCCATCTCCTGCTTAATATTTGTTGATTCCAAAGATCCTAACTCCATGCAGCTGTGGCAGTTTGGGAATAAGCACACTCAAAAGAGAAGCGGTGTTCAGAATGAAATGCGTTGGGTCGTATTTGGTGTAGAAGCTTGCCAAGAAATACCTGCATTGAAAAGAAAGAAACAAAACAATATCAGAATGAATAAAAAGTTAAAAATTAAAGGAGAGCAAAATGTGTTATATTGAAATAAAGAAAAATGTCTGTCTTTTTATGTGACTAATTATTTCATCTCTGATTAGGAATAACCTTGCTTATGATACAAGTAGTCTTCGACTTACAACCATTCAGTGACTGATCAATGTTACAATGGCACTGAAAAAAGTGACTTATGACTGTTTTTCAAACTTACAACCGTTGCAGCATCCTCAGAGCCACATGATCAAAATTTAGATGGTGGGCAACCGGTTCATATTTATGATGGTTGCAATGTCTCAGGACTCATGCAATCCCCTTTTGTGACCTTCTGACTAGCAAAGTCAAGACTAGCAAACCAGATTCACATAACAACCTTCTTACTAACTTAACACTAGTGCTTCACTTAAGAACTTTGGCAAGAAACATTGTAAAATGGGGCAAACCTCATTCTACAACTGTCTCACTTAGCAACATAATTTTTGGGCTCAGCTATGGTCGTCAGTTGAGGATCTGCACTTACTTGCTTATATTAGAAAAAGGATGATTCAATTTGCCCATTTTGATGGCAAGGTATTTTGAGGAGTATACAAAAATTGAGAAAGATGGTGATTTCAACCCCAATCAAACCACTAAACTCCAGTAGTTCTGTCAACGTTTGGTAAAATTAATCAAAATCTGGAATTGTACCAGGCAGAACAAATGTAGAGGTGCTGAGGTATGTCACACTCCATTCTTCTGCAGCTCTTGATATGACAAATCCCTTCACTCCGCCTGTTCCATTTTCTCAGTACCTTTCCTTTATTCTTTCCCTAGTAGCTGCCAATGTCCCTTGATTTTCACTTCTATCCCTTATCTACGCTTTGGATATCCTTGGCTCTCTTCCCCCACCCCAGCAGAAGGCAATATTCATGAGATGCTAAGACTATATATTCTATATATGTTCTATAAAAGAATCAAAAGAGTTCAGAGTTTCTGTTTTAACTGCAGCATTGAAATATAGTTGGAGAAAACAGGTTGGTAATTGACTCCTGGATGTTTTATGAAGTTAATTGCAACAGATCCATTGGGAACTGAGTAGTATGAAACTAAAACAAAATAAACAACCTGGTGCACTTTTGGAGCACAGATTTCAACTTCATATTGCATAAGGATATTTTACTAATAATCTTATGTTTATCCCCCCAAAAGATTATTTTATGAGAATAACTATAACCAACAACCAGGCTATTTCACCATGCACGCATTCTCATGTTCATAACAATATAGGCACGATAGTAACAGACTTTAGAATACAGAGAAAAATGTAAAACAAAAAAATCTGGACATGATTTATTTCTAGAACACTGACTCAATCGTAGCCAGCAAGGATGTCAGGTTAATCTCTTAGCATTAAATCTTTGATAGTGCAAGAGTGTACTGTCTTCCTTTAAATATATTGTATTTAAAAACAACATAACAAAGGCATACATATAGGAAGAATCTATGTGCAGCCTAAGAGATGGAATGAATGAAAACAGTATGCAACAACCATACATTATTAAGTTGTTCTTTAATATGATTGTCTAGAAAGTCATACTGGGACAATTTATTTGCAAACAGCATAATAACTAAGGAACCTTAGCTGAAAGATATTTGAGCCATACAATATCTGGAATGTTGTAAAATTATTATTTTTTAAACCGTTGATTTGAGACATGTAATGATTATTTATATTACATTTTAGTTAATTGGAGAAATCTTATTTGTAAAATAATTGAAGATTAGGCTGTGGCATTTTGAATTCAACAGACAATTGCAAACTATTTTTGAAATGTCACATTTGTTTTGAATTGCCAGTTAAAAAAAAACCTACCTATTTCAATTCTGCAAATTACTGTACATGAAGCCGTCACTTCCATTATAAAAATTCCAAAATATTGTTTATAGAAACATATTTTTCTTCCTTTTAAAAGCATATCAATTCAGAGATACATGAATAATAGAACATATTGATTCTAAATAATTTGCAGAGGTTAGATACTGATTTGCTCACTGCAATATTAATGCCACACCAAATGAAAGATCTGTTTTAAATCTGCAGAGTGTCAGAACAGTCAGTGTAGAATTTTCAAAACTTACAAAATTATCGGTGAGATTGTGAAGAATTTTCGTGAAGATGTAAACTGTACGCCGTAATCCAGCTGTTCCCAGTGTGTCAGCAATCTTGCTTTACCTTGGTCAGGCGTTTCAAAAGGTGTTCCTTTTACTGCATGCAAAAATACATACATTCCCTGCAAAAGCAAAACAAACCCATCCAAAACAAAAGCCATGTTAGCTATGCTCCATTATTAACATAATACATGAAATCTGCGTGAAGGATCTGAAACATTAAGCACTAGACTTTTAAAATATGTTCTGTGATTTGCCAATAGAAAGATTAATCCAATTAGACATTTTATTCTGGCCCGATTTCAGTGATTCCACCTAGCAACTTTTTTCAGTAAAGCTAGAAGATAAGGCAATAAGTCCCATGAAGCCAATGATTCTTGCTTTCGATTTCATAAGACTAACAAAGTTTATGTGAACTTGTTCATCTGCTTTATTAAAATATAGAGAGAACAGTTTGCAAACTCAATCTGTGACAAAAAAAAGTTGAAGTATAATGATTGATCTCACAATCAAACACAGAGACAATGGGGCATTACAGGGTAGCAACCTACTTAAACTTTCTAAGATATGCTTCCCCCCTCACTTTAAAACAAATTGCCAATCATTCAAGGAAGCATTATTTGTGTATCGTTGGCCCAATGCCAGATAAATATGATTAAATATATGCTTAAGTATATGGTGCATGTTTGTGCCAAGTTTCATACACTAATTCAGGAGTAGAAAGCTTAAGGCTTTCTAGATGCAATAGGATTGCAACAGATGTATATCCTTTTCCATGGACATTACCAGCATTATAACTAATGGGAACTGTAGATAAACAACATCCACTAGGCTCTCCATCCTATTTTAATCCAAAATGGGTGATTTGGTCAAAACTCATGCTTTAATCACCAGGAAATGTTCAACTCTTAGGGATAATCAAGAATGGAAATCTGATTAACTTTCTACTCTTTAGTTATCAGCAATATAGATACAATTGGTCATCCTTAGTAGATTTTAGAGTGAATGATATTAACTTTATAAATACATATTTTCCCATTACTGTTAGTTTAAGACAACAGCTATTATTGCTATAGCACACTAATTTTGTTAAATTTATATCCCACCTTTAATTTTGTCTAACACAAAGCAGAGTATATAATACTCCCTCTTCCTGTTATCCATATAACAGCTCTGTGAGGTGATTTTGAGCTGACAAAGTATCACTGGCCCAAGTCACCTTACTTCAGGTGGACTGAAATTCATACCTGTTTCTAGCCCAGCACCTTAGCCACTACACCTAAGTGGCTCACTTGTAATTAGAAGATAACAATGTAATATTATGTGCAGGTAGTCCTCGACTTACAACCTTCCATTTAGTGACCAGTCAAAGCTACAATGGCACTGAAAAAAGTGCCATTTTTATGACCATTTTTCACACTTACAACCGTTGCAGATCCTCTCAGTTATGTGATCAAAATTCAGATGCTTAGCAACTGGTTCGTATTTATGATGGTTGCAGTGTCCTGGGGTCATGCGATCATCTTTTGTGATCTTCTGACAAGCAAAGTCAGTGGGGAAGCCAGATTAGCTTTATTAACTTAACAACAGTAGGGATTCATTTAATAATTGTGGCAAGAAAGGTCGTAAAAAAAGGGGTAAACCTCTCTTACCAGTGGTCTTGTTTAACAAGGGAAATTTTGGGGCCAATTGTGGACATACGTCGAGGACTACCTGTACAGCTGAGGATTGAGCTGTGGAGTTCTCGGTGCTCTTTGAATGAATAAAATAAATATCATCGTGAATGTGGGGTTTGTTGCCTATTTACATATAATAGCTTGTCCTTCCAATTTTTGGTGGAGGTGGGGTTTCCTCCATGGCGATTCC